>JAPYZR010000002.1:0-108374 GCA_030522945.1 Trichopria nigra | reverse complement strand
TGGTATATTAGTTACCAACGGTAATTTAAAACTGTACTCACAAAAAAATCTTGAAAAACACCCTTTTTTTGAGCCTCCAAACAGGTATAACCCCTTAAAGGGCTAGAGTTTACACGAACTTCTGTAAACGACGAGTTGGTAATTGCGCGTTTTACCCACGTTGCAATTAATGAAAGTCCGACGAGCGGCGTTGTGCTGTTTGCAAAGTTCTCGGTTTCGATGTCGGGCTTCGCAAATACGGAATTATAACAAATCGTCAGTTTTAAAATAAACGCCCTCTAATGAAACCGATGAGTAAGCCGCGATGAGTGGTCGATTGATGAAAAAAAAAAAAAAAAAAAATTTCGCGGAAATTGGATCTTGATGATAGTAGTTTATTGATTAAGCAGTGTATTCATTAGCGTTCGTTTTCAAATTTATCGAATTCCGCGGTATCTATTTATTGTTTGCAATTTCAACATGAAATTCAATGCCTTGTTATTCATTCTTTTAATAACGCAATTATTGATGAATTTTATAATATACATATATCAGGAGCGATAGAATGGTAAGCATACAAAGCAATACGTGTTGTAATTAGTGCTACATCCTATAGTTCTGTTTATGAACTCATTAGAACTAATGTGAAAGCAGATACTATCTCTGATAGGAAAACTAATACACCAATCTAGTATTGGTTATCATGTACTCGCCTATGTAGAACATAATATGAAAAACTTCCTTAAAATGGTATAAACCATGACCATAGGGCAAGTACGTCCAGACTAGGTACAGTGGACGTACAATGTAAGTCCAGTTCTATCTGGTGAGGACGTCCATTGTAAATATGAATAGGTTTTTTGATTAACAAGTACTGGACATTATTCGTACATATCTGAACATCCAATATACGTCCATTTTTTAACATGAACGAGTGGACGGAAATTGGACCAATAACGGTTGACCTGTGCTATTTGGGATATACGATTTTACCTGAAATGTTCAACCAACTTGCACAAATGGTTGAACAATTAACACAATCCACCCCCTATTATTTCAGGTGACCAAGGACCTAAAAGAAAAAAGAATGTCACAGGAGCAAAGTTCCTATTGGTTAATATATTATCTGGATATCATGTCTTAACAATATTCACGGAAAGATGACGATTAATTATCTAGCACGACTTACATCTATCTAATAAAGGCGCAATTGATCCCGACATCAATACGGTGACCTATTAGATTAATCCAATAACGGATAGCCAAGGCCTCAATCTTGTTAGCAGAATGACCTTCCGGCACAATCAGGATGTTTGGTATCATATTGTCCTTCAGTTTGAATCGCATTTCTTACTTCTTGCCTCTCTTATATTGACTATAACATTATATCAACTGACATTTTTTCTTCACATTTCGATTACAAAGAATTTTGAACTGATATTGCACTGTATTTTCCAATTTACTTACGTACATCATACACGCTGGATTTTCGTATTAGAATTAGGTTTTATCAAATGTCATAAATGTACTGCATTTCCAAAAATTGGAAATTGGTATGCTTCCTTTTCATACCGTACAGTAATCGTTAGTTTTGTCGCGGGTCCTTTCACCTTCGTGACATGACTGTACATTCTTGAATCAGTTTCTCTCTGCCCTGTTATTTTCATTGGTTTGTTTACATTTTCTTTCCTCGCTACTCTATGGCGCTGTGCATTCGCTCTCCCCCTCTCTCTCTCTCTCACTCTCTCTCACTCTGTCTTTTGCTAACTGGCACTACTTCTTTCTCTCTTTCACCTCTATCCGCGACGAACGCGGCGAGTTGAAAAACAAAAAACTACCGGCTGCCCCAGTAAATCTTCATCGAATTCGACGTGCGAAACGGCGTGATATATTGCGCCGTAAACAAATTATATTCAGTATAGTTCTCATGCCGGCGATTTACGAGCGAGCATGCACGAGTGCAGCAGATTTTGAGAACACTGTAGCCCGGAGTCGAAACGTCAGTCTGATCGATGATGCTTCGGATTTTCAGCCGTAGAAATTATACTTGGATATTCGATAATGACAACGAACAAATCGCAAATCCCCCAAGACTATTGGATGGGCAAACAATAAGATACTACCGAACCCGAGAAATTAATTTTTGTCGTCGAAGTGTTTGATTAACGCTGATCGAATGGGTGAGATGCTGGCAAATGTTTGTTTTGGTAAAGGATGTATCTGTAGGTATAGAAATACACGCACACACATACACACACACACACATACACATATATACACGGTGTCTATAATATATATATACTTGGAAAATTATTTTATGGCGACTTTTTGTTTTGTCAGGAGGCTGTTACGAGAACCGCATTTACCAAGATATTATCAAGGACATTACAACATGAATCCAGTATATGAAGTAATTAATTGAAGTAAACGAAACATATATAGAAGCGAAACCAAAGAAACGCATATTAATTGCATTTTTCGTTTCCCCCCTTATTCGGTTGCATACCGGAAACGTTACACGAACTATTATTAGGGAGTTCCATTGGGTGCGATATAGTTTGATTAATTATCGACATCGATTGCCTTGTGCCTCGGCTCCCACTCACTCCTCTTTTCTGCACGTAAATTGGCGTACGAAATGAAATTTATTATAAGCGTCTTCACGGACGTTAATCATATCGGCATTGCATGCAAAATTAATGTTCTTGTTACATTGTTTTGCACAATTCTCTGTTTATTGTTTTATAATTATTGCTTCGAGCGCCTGAAACTGATTGGAAACAAGCGAAATCGATCATTCCCTCCTTTACTTCATCTTTGTGCCTTTCTTTTGCGGTTCGTTTTTGCGTTTGATAATTACGTGTTTCTTTTTTTTTTTAATTCGATGATGTTAAGCTTTTGCTTTTGCTTTTGCTCTTGAAAATTCATTTGTATGTTCGATATAATTTTACAATTCGCATTGATAATTATTAGTACGGTATCTTGTACATCATTCCTAATTAAAATTCATTATACTGTTCTCGATGTACATTAGAAGGCTGTATTGCATTCCGTCGCTTCTCACTGTGCGGATTATTTATCATAGAACGACGTATTAATAAATCAATTTCAGCCTCTCCCACGTAACTATTGTATTCAATGATCGTATTATACGTGGAACGGTTCGCCTATTTTATACCAATTTTTCTGTATCGCGAGGCAAACAGGATCGTTTGTAACACAATCTTATACTTATTGAAATCTTCCCTTTTTTTTTAAAATCTCGGATGTGATTTATTTTCTCAATTTGATTGAAGATAAGATTTTTGTAAATCAGAGGGATAGATTTTAGAAAATGGTAAATAGATATTAAATTAATTGGATTTTAAAATTTACAAAATATGAAGAAGAAACATCTTTCATTTGATATTTTTACCAAATTTTTACACTTATCTTTTACATATTTTTAAAACGCATTCGAAGCATTGACCATGAGGTATAACTGCTTTAAATTTGCATCAATATATAGTGATTCTGCATTATGCTCGAAAACAAACGGCGTCTATCCCTCTGAATTGCTTCTCTGGAGCTTATGATTGTTTTGTTTTTGTTGGTACGCGTGATCGTCGATTTTCGCCCTTTGACTTTCGAGCCCACACTCGGCAATTCTGGTAATCGCTCACGGCTATTTAACAGCGTTACACAGGCGATTGCTCTCATGGGCGATAATTAATAAGTGAGTTATTAGACACAATGGTAATAACAAGACCTGGGTTTGATGGAGTTAACAGTTTTTTGCTCGACCATTCCCTATGGATTCTGAAATTGTTAGGCCAGCCATGACCAAAAGACGAATGAATGCCGACACGAGAAATTTGTAATTATCAGTCCGACGATAAAGAAATGATTTAAAGTCAAGCGTAAATTAGCTGTTGACTATATCGTCCCTGGAAGGTATTGGCTCGTCAGTATTTCATGTTATTCACATACACACGGGAAATTGGGTGTTTTACATTAAAGACATCGTTGACTGTTCCAAATTGCTTCGACGCAGAATGTGATACAACGCGTCATAGAAACTAAAAAAATAAAATAGGCTACATTGTCAATTGAATTCTATATTCGATAGAGAAATTAATTTTCCATACTATTAAGAATGTATTAAAATAAGATAAAAGTAAAAAATAACAACTACTTGCTAGCATAATAATTGTTTGATGTGTAAAAAGCTTTCAGTACTTTTGTGCATCGTACAAAAAGTTTGTGATTAGCATAATTTGCTTAGCACTTGAGCCGAGTATTTCTAAAATGTTAAGCGTACATTAATAACGTAACTCCTTTAATGGAAAAACCTTTTGACGACAAGATTATTATAGTTAAGACGAGATTAAGTGAGCACTTAATTATGTAACGGTGCAGGTATATTAGCTGCCTGTTATTTTATATCTGTTTTGTATTAATTGTTGTAACATTCTAAAGTAATTATGAACTTCCAGCTAGCATCTTTGTCACTTGAAACTTTTGGAAATACAACATCAAAGTATAACACATCGGAAACTATATATCCCGACTTACGCTACAACTCTCCTAAGTAGTTACTTGAACCGTGGAGGTAATACTGAATACCTTGTGACATCATTTGATACATTTACACCGACGAACACTGCTTCTCAAGGAAATATTGAAAGTATGCGTACAATGTGAAACGCAGCTGTAAAATGATCAGTTATTACGGTAATAAAATCTATCGCGCAGATCGATGTCATTAACAATGAGAAGATAAGAAATACAAAAACTTATTTTCATAATAATAGTATGACGGAAATTAGGCATCAAAAACATTGTAGGAAAAAATTGCGTTTCCCGTACTGGTAATAAATTGTACTTTTACATACATATAATATATTATATATTATGTTGTTACTAATAAATTATGATGGTAGATGAAAGTGTAAAGCAAGATTATTTCCCATATGACGAAAAATCAAGCTTAATATTAAGAATTATTCTAAATTAAATTAAAATTTAGAAAATTCTAATTTAATTTAGAGTAAACCATAAATTTTGTGTATAAATAAGGAATGAAAAAGAAAAGTTCGTTTCAATAACTTCAGATCATTAAAATAATTTTCATAGATTTTACCGGATTTTTAACGAAATAATCACTGTTTATTCTTGAAAGGATTAACTCAAGTTTTCCGCAAAGGATTTATTCTGCTGGAAGTAATACCTGTGTTATATTGGAACATCCACCTTGATTTATTATTCTTTTAATTATTTTCCATAGTAATTAAGATTTGGAGTTAATCCTCCACAATCTGTAAAATACGATTAAAACTAAGAATAAAATAAAAAATAATTTAGAGATAAAAAAAGGCTTAGCCAATTCTTAGACAGTTCAGATATTTACCATGTTAAAGGCATAGGAGAAATGGATAGTGTAAGAAAAAAATGGACAGATTTCTACTAGGGAGTAAGCATATATCTTTAAACTATCTTGTACATCTGAAAAATGTATGTTTGTGAATATACTTTACACCTAAAGAATGTCTTGAAATAAACTTGAAATAAATATATATATATATATACGGGAATACATATAAATCCAAAGTTATAATTTATAATTACAATACGTTGCACAAAAATGCTAACAGTTGATTTCGATGAAGCATAGGACATTTTGCGGTTTCTGATTGTGATTTCAACGTCAAAATTTATCATTTCAAAATGGCGGTTTCAATATGGTGAAAAAGTTCTACAAGTCAATTTGATTTCTGACAAAATTATAATATTAAACGTACCATTTTTATAACATAAAATACTTGATATCGTATGCACATGTGAGTAATAACAAAATTATAAATAATCAAATTGATTAAATTAGAGAGAAAACAAGAATCGCCATAGAGAGTGAAGAACAAAGTTCTAATAGAAAGTCTAATAGAAAAGGTGCAATGTTTTAAACAGTCACGTATGTACTTTACCCATTTCAGATGCTCGTACTTGGCCAATATTAACGGCACATTTATGCAAAATAATCAAAATTCTTTTTTAATGAAATAAGTATTCCTAACAAAGTTCATATTTATGATAGATTTCACACCGACGTTTCTCATGGCAAATGGATTTTCTATTAAATATTTTAAAAAATATAAACATTATTGTAATAAACTTTCATTTAAAAGCCATTACAATTTAATATATATAAATACATTTCATGATATAATATTTTTATATGATATATGTATCTGTTGGGGCCTTCGAATATCTTTTTGTCGAAATACAAATGCTCGAGCGATCAAATATGATAAATAATGCATACTTTTAACAAAACTACAAAGGATGAAATCTGTACAGCAATCAACAACATGTTAAAAATATATAACGCCCTGATGACGATACATAATCGTTTCATGTGAAATCGCTGTCAAACAGTCCAAAGTGCCATGTATCCCTGTCCCTCACCCTGCATCATACGAAACGTCAAAGTTTGATTGGATGCTTGCGTGTATATATATAACATATAGCAGCTCATGCGTCCCGCGCTCTTGGTCGAAGGCGCAGCATCCGGTAATTCCCAAACTCTGCGAAAACTTGCTCATTAATGGCTTGGAACTTGCGAGATGCCTTGGTAAATCTGCGATGTAATCAAGTGCTAAGACGAAGTAACAATTCGAACTGCCAGCAACAGCTGAGCCGGCTAAACACTTTGGGTACCACAGCTGCAATTTACACGCATGTGCGATCGCTACTCCGGTTGTATTTTCTCAGGCAAATGACAGAAACATAAGGGGAATACTTGAATAATTTTAGTTCTCATATTTGCCCAGCCACTAGTCTGGGATCCCCGTCTCTGGCTCGTTATTACATTCGCTTACGGAAATGTATCAGGCTAATGAACTACTTAGTAGCTAACTATTTTGCAACTACAGAACTGATTCATTAGAGCGTATGTCATAGAAATAATTCAAGCTAGGAAAATTTGCAATTTGTTCAAGACAATATGATTAACGAGATACGATAACATTATCTTAGCGTGATGTTCATAGATCGTCGCTTATTTTTTTATTATTTTTTTTAAATTTATTCACTCCTGTTGAAAGATGTTTGGTATATATTCCTAGGTTAAAGTCCTCTAATAATTACACTTATATCATCATCGATAAAATTGCCAATAAACTAGTTACAGCAATTACTAGAGGTGAATTCTTAGTCATCTGTTTAACCTAGTCATAATACTAAAAAATAAAACGCAATCAAACTTGCGATAGGCCAAGCGATTAGGGTCGATCGTAGTTCATCATTGTCGACTGACCAATCCACTGCATTCACGACGGTCCAATCAATTGTCAGCCACTGCAGGCTCTGGTTGCATTTCAAATAGATGAATGGCATCTGGCCTGTTGTACCATGATCCGTGACTAACGTCAGACCTCTCTGAACATTATACCTAAGCAACTGAATCAGTCCAATTGAGGGTAAAAACCATTGAACTTGAAAATTATACTTCCATGTATTATTTAATATGCAGATTCTGTAATTTGTTTGTACAAATTATACCTCATTATAATTATCATTTACGGAATATAGGAAATAATAGTGGGAATGATCTCACAATCGACGTTCTTGTTTTCGTCGATCAAGAATTCAAATGAGTTTGACGGCTAGCATGTTAAATACAAACAATTATAGATATTTTCTTTGTTCGCATGATTATTATGTAAGAACTGAAATTATATTTCAATCGTGTGTGGTAGAAAGTTACGATACGATTTTTCATGAAATGCAAATAAAACATCGATCCGTCAAATCTATATTTTTTTTTTCGGAAATCAAATAATGTAACAGATACGAAGCTAGAAAGGGTTTTTATCGAGAAGTATTTGCCTTCTAAATATAAAAAGCCTCAAATAGAAGTAGCATAGCATGATACACGCATGTGCGCAAACCAGTTTCTTTACACAAGACACTTGAGGTAACGAGCACCTACGATTCTATAATACATTTAAGATATGCAGGATATATCTGAAAAGTATGTTTAAGTTTAAATTTAAATGTTATTCCTGCTCAAGAATTTCCTCGATGTTTCATTTCATATAAAAATACTTCAAAGTGTGTTAAAGAAATACTTATTGTTATGAAAAACAAATTTTTAAAGAAGACATTCGCGTTGTCATAAATTTTCCCGATTTCATCGAAATTTTACGATGGACCGGAGCACTTTTGAGTACAATTGTTAATTGTGGGTGTTAGTCTGGGGATTTAGCTGCGTTCTCGAAGTAGTCTTGGCATATCTACAGAATACTCGTGAGACTGTTAGTTAAGTATTGCCTGGCACCTGTAGTAAACTTCTGATGGTAACTGCTTCGGGTATATAGTAACTCCTTCGCAACGCGAAATGGATTACTACTGTGTAAATTCTGATCTTTCCCGGGAGCAGCAACGGGGAGTTATATTGTTCTTGTAATCGCATTAATGTAATGACTCGACGTTGCCCTGATGAATTATTTATTATTTACGATCGCGTCTATAAATTCTTATTAAAATTTCATGAATGTATGCACATAAATTATTTATTCACTTACGATAGTTCCTCAGGAATAATGTATCAATTACTTGTAGGTTGCGGGTAATAACGTAGAAACATAATACGTGAGTTTGGTTATACTTTAAATCATTATTTCCTTTCATGCATTTAAGCTCCAAGTTAGGTGTGAAAGCCGAATTCGCAATTTGCAGAATGCAATTTTTCTATGGAAATAAATAAATAAATAACTAAATAATGTAATTTCTATGTATGTATGTGAGTAAAGATTTATTCAAGACGTGAATGCAATGATTTCCAAAGGAATGTTTTTATTTTTAACTCTGGATATAACCACTTGAACTTTAAATAGCATTATCTAAATATAGGTAATGACTACTGGATTCTATACGTAACACCTACCCTTCTGATAAAGCCTAAAGACTAAGTAGTTATTATATGCTATATAGCCAATGAAAGCTATTAATAACACATTGACCTCAATTGACTGGATGTGTACTTTATATTTTAGACATAGTTTAGCGTTTACAATTTACAGAAAAATTATAGAAACTAGTGCAACTTATTTGTGATTATTTGTTTGTTAAAGGTCTAATGTCTATTATAGTTCATTTTATAAATCATTTTCTTTCGTGCGTATGAATTCATTTGCAAATCAACGTTTATAGTTTTTTTAAATTTTTTGTAAATTTTAATAACACGACTTCATCCTGTATTTGTGTCTAACAAATGTTCGTTTTATAATTAAGAAAAAAAAAGAAAATAAACAAACTTTAACACAAATTTTAAATACACAACTAATTAAAAAAACAATCGCGATACAACCAATAAAATATAATCATAAAGCGAATGTTGATGAAATTAGATACAATTTGTTGAGGTGTAATAGTGGTAATATTAATAATAATTGTTATTTTTAATAATAGTTTGTTATTATTATCATTGTTATTACTTTTGGTGTTTCATCGAAATTCTCTGATTCGTCAATTATTATCGATTTCACATTAAACTTCATTAGAACAGCCAGCAACTAGAAGACTAAAATATCGTCAAAGCTTGAAGATCAACTGTTTTTATAGAATTTCATTTTTTCAAAAAACTTTGATACGAAGATTGAAATTTTTTCGATAATAATGAAATAATAATGAAATAAATTAGAATTTAGAAATTAGATTCATTTCGGTAAATAACGTATTTCATATTTGAAAAATAAATTTATTAATGAAAATTATGATTCAATTGAGTCCAAAATTAGAATGAAAAATAATTACACGGACTCCCTTTATTGGGTAATATTCATTTTTAATATTGAACCGCTAATTTTGACGTTCAATGAATTATGTTTGTGCATTCGCTACATAACGAATGCATAAACATAATTGATTCCATTCATTTTTGTCTGCAGTATTGAACGAGCCTGTTTCAACATGGAAAATGAATATTAATTAACCTCACGTTTTATATGCGCATTTGTAATTACCACGTGTAAATATGACAGGACCCTTGTATAAATTTAGTATTTAATCATTAATAGTGAGCATAATTTTCTGGAAAAAAATATCAAACATCATTTTGACATGAATTACAGTACTGTAATAATTTTTTGTATATACACTAGTTTAAAAAAAATAAGATTATTTATCATTACTTTTCAAAGGGTTAATTTTTTCATCATATCGAATGAAACCTTCATTATAAACACCTAATAAATTTATGCATATTCAATTTGCTATGAAAAATAATCAATAATTAAATGATGTGTGAAAATACCTAAATATTTGGAGTTTTATTATTATTTATATGTATTTATTTATTTATACTGGACTACTGGGCTTGAAAGTAAATATTGGCCACTATTCTATTCATTACAAACATTCAAGGTACAAGCTGCATAATATTTGCATAATTGTTGCATGTTACGAAAATATTACATATGCGTCACATCATTGTGAGAATTGTGATTGCAGGAGGAAAAGTGAAGTACGCATTTATTTTCAATATAGTCATAACTTATATTCATCATTATTTTCCATCCATTTATTACTTTCAAAGTAATAATAATTCACACTCGTGCATGAGTTTTACTCAACGGCGTTAAATGTTGGATTCAATATATATCCTTATACAGTATAAACTTGGTCCTTTATAATACATTATACAACTCGGTACTTTGAGGTGTTTGAAGTCGCTATTAATGATGAATCACGGGTCAAAATGTACATATTCAAAATGGCGTATATAATTTGGTGAACAAAAATGCTAAAATTCACTTATTGATTTGGATGAAACTATTTGTACGGTGTTATATTGTAGAAAATATGTTTAGAACCAAAACAATCATATTTATATGATTGTCCTAAGCTTTTTATGTTGGAACGAGACCGATTCAATGTTACCTTCTAACTTTTCGTAAAAACTTGTCTCATCTCATTTACAGAATATGTAGTGGTATACCGCGATTATTTTTCAATAATGCATGACGAGTGATTAAAATCACAAATCGAAGTAATTACTAATATTTGTTCCTTTTTGATTGCTGTAGTAAATTGTGATAATTATTATTGAATGATAACGTTTCGAATATAAAAGTTTAAACCATCAGCATAGTATTGTTTCTAAAAGAAGCACGTATATGAATGATTGCTAAATTTATTCGTTTTTCGATAATAGCCTATACATTTCATAAATAAAATTAATCTTTCACTTTGTTACACTTTTTCAAACCTCCTAATCTTTCTTAATTGTTATCTTAATTATTTTTTTTTGTATATTTATTTAAATAACATTTAGGATGTGCAGAACAAAGCAAATTATTTGCAAGGTAAATCTGCAATTTAAAATTTTTCTACTTTCAAACAATATTGTACCAAGTTTATACGTATACAAAATTCACTTTATATCTATCAGATATATTACTTGTAGCAGAAACAGAATAGCAACAAACTTGAAAAATATTTCAGTAACAAACGGTTTTATTTTCATATCATAAATGTTACTTGTTACGTAACAGTTACATTATTGTTACGTGATTTTTACATGATTGTAAAAATTGTGTTTGTTGGTTATATATATATATATATATATATATATATATGTGTGTGTGTGTAACATAAAAAAAAGTAAAAATTGTGTGGATTTACCTATATATATGTATACATAATAATATGATAACGTTGTGTTTTTTAGTAAACTTTTTCATATATATCTAGAAAAATAAATTTACCAGATTCAAAGGGATAATATATTTACTACGAAATTATGAAAATTATAAAAATCATTGCACTAACTTTTATTATGTTGATTTTTCATCATTTTCTTACGATGTTTAAAGCAAAATATACATTTTAAACCCTTCGTAATAATTTTATTAATCACATAATAAATTGATTAAATTAAAAAGTTTATCCGAACGAAATGGATTTTTTTTTTATTTTTATTTTAATCATATATGATAAACACTATAGTGATAACATAATAATACTTATCTGCTTTAGGTGAAGTATGTTGCATGACGTGACATCCAGCTCCGCGGAAATATTTACCGATGCAATATATAATCTGATACGTATTCAACTGGATCCATCAACGGCAATCCCATTGTTGCAACGCATTTTGGAATTTAAACGACCGGAGAGCGATTCGAAAGCACAATGCGAAAACAATGCTGGCATATTTCATCATTTTCTCAAAACTAACGAAATATCGCGTAATTGTTAGTCGCGATAATTTGGTTTGATCATCGTCTATCCTTAATTTTGTATGTTTCGAGAAAAAGAAACCACTCTGTAATACTTATGTGAAAAATCACGACAAATGATAAATTAACGCCAACAAAAATATGGCAACATTACAGATTCAAAAACATGTAATAAATCTTCTCGACCTCGGATCAAAACATATTCCGACAAAACCATCAACGGTCAATTTAATAACTTGACTGGAATCCTCTTCGATGATAAGTAAACATACAATAATCTGATCCTCATTTGCAGATGAATCGTCAAGAACACTTCTTCGAACCAAATGAAATGAAGCTTACATTAAACTAGGGTAAAGGTAGGATATTGAAAAGACTTTTTTTTTATAGAAAAACATTTACATATTTATATATATAAAATATAATACAATTTGTTACAGTACAGACGATAGTGTAGCGTTCTCGAGTCATTTTTTTTTTCATCGTATATATTTACGTTAGGTGTGTAAACTAGGTCTGTATAAATCTAGGACCTGTTTCCGGAAGGATAGGGCGGGCCGGTACGTACATATACATGATACATATATGTAAACGATAAAGCTAGAAAGAATTATCTATTTAGCGGGTCGCTCGGGCGACTACGTGCGACGAGGGGTTGGGTGGCTCTGCGGATAGGGGGAGGGATAAGGATTGCGTCGGGTGGGAGCGGTAGAACTGGGAGGGGGGTGTTGAAAAAGGTACTGGTCTGTGACAAGGAGGAAACGGGCGAACGGGAACGGCTTGCCTACGAGACTATCACGAATCCGCACGTTAATCTATCACTATATATACAGGGCTTTTCCACTATGTACACAAACACGCACGTTCGCTCGCACGCTCGTCGCGCACAACACGCACGCTCGCTTGCTCCTTCTCATCGACCTCTTCGTCGCCGGTCCTGCATCATTCGCTGTCGACGATTTCGTAGAGGACTGATCGACGATTCGCGCCCTACGCCGCATTTGAAAATGCTTCGATCGTACACATCGAGACAGTTTTCTGTTTTCTCTTTTGTTAAGAAGTGGACGTGAAATTGCGGTATTACTAGATTCGTCCTTTGAATTAAATACCCTTATCCGTTTTGCATCTGGCGTTTCAACGTTCATTTCTTAACAAACAAAAACAAACCAACGTTTTTGTCCCAATGGACCCTGCGACTGGACAATGATTTATGCACGTAAATAATATCGATCGCTATTAATAATAACATTTAAATAACTTAGCAGTTCTCAACGTTTAAATACATCATTTATATTTCATAGAAATGTAAGAAATTCCAAAGGATCCTTTTCCGTAATAAACATAAGTTTTCTTTTTTTCGTGAACACATACGTAAATTAGTTGGAAAGGGGTTGCAAAAAATCGACGATAGTGCGACGACGAGGTGATCAACGAATTCTAAGTATTTTTTTTCTTCTTTTTTTTACTACGTACAGTACATACAGTGACGGTCATAGCAATTTCCTCGGTCGTTTCCGCTGCGAAATCAAATTCATGACGTGATCGTATATCGCTTGCGAGTATTTACTCTGATATGTCGCGAGTCCGTGATTGCGAAAGCATCGCGAGTCTACCGCCATCAAAAATCACTACGCAAGATATCCATCACGATTTGTTCGAGTCAATCTAATTAAGATATCGTCATCATCGTCGAAAGGAAAAATCATCATCGTCATTTAGATATAATCAGAATTCACAGTGAACGTCGGATGATCGGCATCGGCGTAAAAAGGCGAAAAAGATCTTATCTCGAAAGGTTTCGTTCAATTTCGCAACGGAAAAAAGTGGAAAATAGCGTCTACGACCGCATTTCGAAATGGACTATGCTTAAACGTTACACGCCAGCTTGGTGCAAGATCGCCGATTACAGATGCGCATCGTCTACCTATAAACGCAATATCTCATATTTCCGTGTAGGTGAGAAGTGTGACAAGTACGCGTGACACTTTCTTGATTGTTCTGGTCAATATCACCGGCAGTTATCCGTAGCATTCGACGCGTTACGGTGAAAATTCGCGATTCTACTGGGTCTTACTCAAATTTGAACGTCTCTCATCTCCGATTTTCTCGTTGCGTCGTTTTCTCCCTCGCGCCCTTTTTTCTTTATCCGTTTTGTTTTTAGACGCGGTTGCGGAAGGAATGAAATTTCTGGTCTGTTTTCGAAGTGATCCGTCAAACTTGTCAAAGTGCTCTTTGCGTTCAAACATTCACATTTGACCAAAGTTTTCTTACTCTTTTTTTTTCCTCCAGACAAACGAAAAATATCGCATCGCGAGTCCAAAACTTTTCTTTTTTCACGATAAAACGCAAAATTTCTATCGCGCTACACACAGATCTCGTCTAATGACACCGAATAGTCGTATTAAATTGTAAAATATCGCTACGACACGATAAATATCGAAATAGCCGACTATGTGATCCGCGAAACGGAGGGTTTCGCATGCGCGCGCGCGCGCATACCCACTGGGTCAGTCTAACATCGAGGCATTATTTTCATCCATCCACGCGTTCCGAGAAAACGCAGGACGCCCTGGTCTGCAGTTCATTTTAAATAGATGCCGAGAAAAAGAGGCAAAGAGCGAAAGAGAGATAGAGACAGACGGGTTAAGGGAGGGAGAGAGGAAGGAAAGGTAAAAAATTTGTCTGCTCTATTTTATTTTCGTCGATGGAACAAGGGTCGACAATAACAAAAAAAAAAAAAAAAAAAAATTAACGCGCCGGAAACGGTCGCGGATGAAAATTCGTCGATATCAAACTTGAGTAAAAGCTCGGGGTAGAATCCGCACGATGAACTCGCCCGTCGAGATTCAAAAATAACGTTACTGTACAAGAACCTTAAATAATCATAAATATTCGCTCCTTCTTGATAGCAGATTCTCAGTTTTCGCAGTCATACTTTTATAAAACTGATACCTGTCATTCGCGATAAAACAAAAAAACAATGACTGTACAACAAAATATACACGCGACGTAGCGCCGCAAACTATAGTCGAAATCATTCGCATCTACATTAGTCAACAAAATGTACAGAATTTAGCGCCGAAATCAATAAGTCGAACGCGAAATTTCGTCGGGTTATTTCCTGGATTATCCGAAGCATCTTCGCGATTATGTTTCGATATTAAATATTCTAAACAAACGCTTAATATATGCTGAAACGGATGATTAGAAATACCGCGGGATGGCCCAAAAGTGGTAAGAAAGTTAAACAGAAAACACCGTCAAAGGAAAAAGTCTTATCACGCGAAACCTGGTGGCGTGAATACTCACGTCGTCATCGGCGCCTCGACCGGGTTGCTCGCCTGAGACCGGAGGTCCGTCCACCGGTGTTGGATAGTTTCTGTAATTTTGTTCGCTATTTCCTTGGCTATTTTCCACCGGGGAAAGATTCATCTGAACGCGACCGCCAGAATGGCGAGGACGAAGGCGACGCACGTGGACGTCGTCGTCGAGCTACCGGCTATTGGTCCATTGCTGCTTCTCGAGACTTTGTTACGCACCAATTGGCCCCGCTCGACGGCGTTCGACTCGTCGTTCTCCGGGTCCACCGGCGCCCCGATATCACCGTCTTCGCTCAGCAGCATCGACAGCTTGTTTCTTTGGGGCTTCCTCGTGCACGGAACTTTTGACTCCTGGTAAGGCCAGAGGATTCGTGGATAGTGACTTACCATCGACGTCTCCGGTAGGATCGAACCCTTCGTGCTCGAACACAGCGGTTTGAACGTACCCGAACGCGTCGCGTCCTGGAAACTTTGGAAATTTGTTTCCCAATTGTAGCTGACCAGACGCTCCTCCAACGTCATGCCGTACAGCTCTGTCGGTGCCTGTATCTTTAACGGGCTTTGGCCTCTGTAACAAATTAACAAAAATTTTCTTTTAGCATTTTGAATTAGGAAAAATTCATTTGAATGATTTCAATGATCTATGTAGTCCATTGATCGTGGTCCACATGATCATCGGTAACAAATAAGGGAGAACTGATCAACATCTTATCGCTTTTGAACACTTATGCCACATGCTCTTTGTTAAATCCGATGACTGCGTCAAGTTACTTGCAGACAATATGTGACTGATTTAAGACCGTATAATTATTGTTCAACACTCAAATCAAACTATATATGAAATAAGCTGTTTACATGCGTAAAATATAATGTTACGAAATGGTTAGCAATTAATGTCAACGTGTGATATACATTGACTCGTCCAGCGTGAAAAGCCATGATTCCTACGCGTGTGATATAGTTTCAACGAGGAAATTGCGTAATGCGATAAATCACGGCTTGATAAAAGGATTTAACGGCCAATTCGAAGCAATAAAACGCGCGTCAAGCGACGACGCGTAGCTCAAGGCTCTTCCGGAGTCAATGTCCATCGCTGTATACCCTGCGCTCGTCAATAGCACAACGAATAAGAGCGAGAAATTCGAAGTGCTGCGATTTACGAATTAACCCGTTCAAGTTTCTTCGACGTGTGATTATTATTCCGATTACCAGTGATTGGAATGACTCATTGTAATTGAATTATATTTATCTATAAGCTCATTAATTTGAGACATTCTGGACGCTATGCTTTATTGCTAAACATCGGTAAATTTGGAATCGGTCCTTGGCAACGTATGAAAATGTAAACGTTCACTTACTCTAATTTTTCGATCCCAAGACTGTGCAATACAGTTGGTAGGGACGGCAGCGAATAACACAGTGACAAATCAATCCTCGGATAATAGAGGGCAGAGACTAGACAGGTTTCCTCCTTAGTCGTCAATCCACCCAGTGTGATCGCTTGCCTCGTCTGGGACGAGTAAGTGCACTCCGCGATCAGATGATCCCCCTGGAAGCATAAAAGGTTCGAAATCGTAAATTTACATCGAATCACGTCATATCGAAAGAAAGAACATATAAAAAAAAAAAAAAAAAAAAGATAAAAAAAAAAAAAAAAAAAAAAAAAAAAAAAAAAAAAAAAAAAAAAAAAAAAAAAAAAAAAAAAAAAAAAAAAAAAATAAAGAAATCAAGAGCAATGTTCTTTCCTTTCGTTCTCTTCAAGACAAATTCCCTTCATTACGCTCATTAAAGCCTGATTGTTCCACTAAGTTTCTTTCACTTTCTAAGCTTACGACACTCGCTGAAGCGAGATGCTCTGCCTACGTTTACTCCGCCTGCAAGTTTAACAGTAAGTGGGTAATTGCGTGCTATCGTGTATCACTCGTTAAACGCGTGTGAATTTCGCGACACGCGCCTTGACCTTTTCAACGGTCCATTTCGCAATATTCCCACGAGAATCAATTAAGCGAGTTTCCAAACTCAACTACCGGAGCGCGAAATTCTTTGAAGCTAGTAATCTCGAAAACATCCTTCGTCGCATTTTATCAAAGGCATTTATATACTGTACGACATATTATATGCACTGTAGTGAAATAATTCACAAACTATATGTAACTAATGGAATAACCGATGCAAGACATCATAAACAATTTATGGAAAGGGACTTAGGAACAATTGGGGAAGCACCCAAAGTCATGTAAGGTGCCATTAACGATTCAGTACTTTAGCCTTCCATCTTTGTAACTCGGTATTCGATGCGTTTAGTATCTATACATAGACCATGTGTAATTATCTACAATTATAGAGCAGTGCTCCCAATTGTCGTAGATCTAAACGTACTATGGATCTAATCGTTGAACTATAAGGCATTTTCCTAACGCGAACACGAGTTACGTGGAAGGTGCCGGCACTAAATCGCCAGTATTCCCAATTTCATGAGATATTAATTAAACCATTTATAAGTAATTTTAAGTAAATGAAAAATGTTATTACCGGGTAGATTTTTGCTGGCCGCTGAAGCTTACGATACTCTTGGTAGCTGGGATCGTAGCTGGAGTCAGATGCTATGGGCGGCAATTCCGTGCCGGCGCGAATCTGCCTCAGCCTGACCTTCTTGCCGAGCTGATGCGTATGCATGATGACGGCGAACACGTTGACGCCGCTGTCGGGCACGGTCTCGCCCGTGCACCTCGCTATGCAGTGGCCCTCGGAGATGACTTCCGGTTGACCGGGTGGAATGATGTGCCTCCAGTTGGGGTCGATACCGACACTGAGGACGCCGGCGTCGTGCCTACGTAGGCGGTCGGTGTATAACAGACGTAGCCCCGAGCTGTCCGTGATAAAGGCGTCGAGCGTAGGATTCGTGTAGTGGGTCTCCAGCATGTAGTAGCGAGGCCCGTTGTGGGGATCCAACGCGTAGCCAGCCTCCGGCGGATAATTAAAGCCCTGCGCGGTGTCAAAGAGAAAGAAGCAAATTTATACGGGATGTTCCACAAGGTTTCGCCTTTTCCTGCTTTTTGGTCCACTTTAGCAAACTTTTTCTATCAAGTGCCCTTACCCGGCGCTGGCTCTCATCGGCCGCGATCCTTGTACCACTTTCGGGAAAATATAATGAGTTTTTTATTTTTTTTTCTATCGCGGACGCTAATTAGTTTTGAAAATGTGTCGTTTTAAGAGAGGCAGAAAACGTCGGTATACCCATTTTGTCGCTACAGGACGACGTCTAACTTGAAACGAATCTCGATTCGACCTAATCACCAGGTGGATAGAGAAATCGCCCGGCCAACGGAGGACAGTATCGAACGAAAGCAAAAACACGAGAAGCCGATCTCGGTCCTCCAGTCCGAGCAAAGCGAGGCGATGAGCGAAAAGGAGTGTGTATGGCTGCATGTGTAGATTGCACCTTCGCAGGAAGCTCACGTTTCGAGCGACCGCGAAGAACGGGTTTGCGGTCGTTCTTGCCATTGGTATGCATTACAGTATGCTGAGGATTATCGCAAACGGTGGCATTACTACGGTCGGAGGACGTCTTTCGGGTTTAAAGAGCAAAGGAGAGCTAGAGGTTGAGATTAGAGGGGAAAGTGGTACAGAAAGAGAGATTAGAGATGGAGAGGATAGCGGGCAAGAACGACGACCGGAAAAGAAGAGAAAATGAAGAGTAAAATGCTCGAAAATTGGTATGAAGCATTCCAATGTAAATCGGCATGGGTGAGCAAACGTTAAAGTGGGTATTAGTATAATTATAAGAAAAGTCCAAGATAGAATTAATGAAAAACAAATGTTAAAAATTGATACAAAAATTATCAAGTACTGAATTAGTGGCACGATAAAGTAGACTGAATGCGGTGTACAAAAAAATATGTTAATTAATGATAGAACTAAGCAACAGAATTGTAATTGTCATCCGGAGAAACCGCAATGAAACCAAAAACAAGATGAACATCAAGGAACGTAAGGGACGATAGTTACTGTAGAAAAATAATGAGAGGACTGGAGATCAAACGCGATGAATGACGAAGAAGAGGCTGGAAAATTGATACGTGAAGATGAAGCATAATGATAATTTTTGAAAAGAAGATAAGGTGTAAGAAACGAAGGGACATTGATGACGAAACGAGAGTGACAAATGAAGTTAGATGAAGATTAGAAGGCAACGAAGAGTGTTGTGAAAGTACGAGAAGTGGTAACTGCCAAGAAATGGAAATGAGAAATAGCAAAACCGGAGAAGAGACATAAATTAAATGTTCGTTGAGGTCGGATGGGGCATGTAAAGAATACATTAAAAATAAAATACCAATTAAATTCGAGAAAATAACAATAACTCTACTTATAATTAACATAGTTTTGCTCGTGGAAGAAGTGGACCAAATTTGCAGAAATTGACGCATAATTCAACTACTAACCTCAGATCCTAAACTCCATGTAGCTGCTATAGTGTTGCACTGTGCGTGCAATTGATCGGACGGGGCACAGCTTGATCCGTTGCTTCTTCTTGCCGCGTCGAGTTTCGATTCATTTCCGCGACATTCGTAAAGAGTCATATGATGCAGGTACTCCTGACTTCCTGGTTGTATGATTGGTTCATACTGGAAACAAATGAAAGCATTTCTTTTTATATATAGAGAAGCTCCGAAAACTTGAAAACACACAAGTTTTCCAATATTTAAAGATAAAATCGAGGT
Organism: Trichopria nigra; assembly: GCA_030522945.1. Classification (NCBI taxonomy): domain Eukaryota; kingdom Metazoa; phylum Arthropoda; class Insecta; order Hymenoptera; family Diapriidae; genus Trichopria; species Trichopria nigra. The sequence goes on along the minus strand of JAPYZR010000002.1, from coordinate 88,133 downwards.
ATTTAGGTTCATTGACGAAAACAGTAGCAATGGCAGATTGAAAAGGGAGAGATGCTGTACTAACAAGATAACCGTAGTTTCATGAACTTTCCCCAGCTCCGGGGGTGCACCTGCTTTGCGCATCGAACGTAGCCAGTTTGGACTCGTCGCTAAAAGCCGAACTCCTAATCGTCTACCGTTTCAAATCCGCGCACGACATCGGTGAATTCACTCACGTACGATCGAGTTAGTGCATCGAGAGATCGGCTCTCGAGTTGCAGTTTCAACCTGGCTTCGTTCGAACTCCCCCGAAAACTGTTGGAAATTTCGATTCCCGATTTCACAGTTTCGCGCACAGCTGCTAACTGTGTCGCAGTGTTGCAAAATTCGAGGTGCTAAATGTTACGGTGTTAACGAGGAAGTTGTATTTTTCGGGAAAAAAGTTAATATTGGAATGGATCACTAACTTACCCTGACGACGTGATGCTTCCGATGGATTTTCGGAATTGTGAAGACTCGACACCAAAGTAGCGTGTCTTGGTCCATTGGTAATCGTACCTGTAATCACAAGAATATCATCAATTAACGATCAACATTTTTCATTTCGATAATCATGTTAATTTCAATGTGTAAACTGCATGACTAAAATTAAAACGAGAAATCCTCGAAACGAAGGCAGTATCGGAGAGGTACTTTTTTGCATCTTGCAATTGACCTCGAAACTGGCTCAAACTAAGTTTTTATCGAAACACGGATACACCTTGCCGTAGGCATAGCGAAAAGACTAAGACGAACGTTCCCACGCGCGTTTTGTTCACCGCTATGTCCCGAAGATTACACGAATGAAGATCTTTTACTACGAAGATGCCGGAGGACACGAGAGCACGGTCCAAGTTCCAGTCGTAAAGACACTTCGGTTCGATTTGTGCGGGCAAACATCGTAAATTTTACAACCATTTTCAGGAAGTGACGCCTTTCTGCGTTCATACGAATGGGCAAAACTTTGCAGATTCTTACCCGCTCATTCCCATGATTAATGGTCTCGATAAAACAATAAGATGTTTATTATAAGATCACTTCCGAACGAATGACTCCGGAAATCAGTAGCTGAATTCATTTTCGATGTTTACCTACTGTATTAGTCAGCAAATCAAACGGATCCTCAATAGTAGGATATTATCGTCAATATTACTTAATTCTTTTGAGACCTTTAGCATCGGCTAAAACTCCCATGTAACTTTTTACTTTAAATACCTGACGATATAGCGAGAACAAGATGAAGGACGGAACTTTCTCTTTTCCAAGAGATAATCGTGTAACCATCTTGGTCGATGCTCATATTGTTTGCACCAAACCATAAAATCTCCTTCAAACATTCAATGATAAATCCCCTAACGGATTCGTAGGCTCTACTTACAAAACAATGCAATCATTGAAAATAATCGCTCATTATCGACAAATGTCCGTCCGCGAGGTAGAATCGAAAATATTCCAAAGTCGATCGTAAAAATGGTAAATTTTTAATTTTACGGTAGCGAATTCCTAGCGAGTGTTGATGCGTGCCGGTTCCGCCCTCATTTTTCCCGCTTCCTTACGGGTGCTCAATCGCATTTCGCGGCGGAGTGGATTTTTATCGGATGCCACTAGCGCGCATTGTGTGCCGAATTTATGACGATATAAATCTACGACCTGAGGGTCGCATCCGGCAAAAACTATTCGTTCATTAGCGTCGCCGGGTCATAGATTATGGGCTCGCTATCGCAAAATCGGACAATGCTAATTCCTCTGTGCCCCGCGCTTTATATACTACGGCCACGCGTATATATGCTCCAACCGGGCTCAGCTATTCGCGAGAATCCCAATACACCCCGAAACCCAACAAGCGTAGTTTCATAACAATACCGAGAGAGGAGGGAAAATTGCTGCTGCTGGACTTTACGGCAGTTGAACCTACAGAAGCGGTTTTAATTATTAGCGAGTCATCGGCTAACATAAAGCCACAACTGATTTTGCTCATTATCGGATAATAAACATCCTCGAGAGGGGACTAAGAGGGAATGTTGTCCGCAGACGGCTGCACGTGTTATTATAAGCACGCTAAGTTACGTCCTCGAACAACGGAAATTATGCTAAGCATCGAAAAAGTACCCGATGCAGAGCAAGATCCTTCTCTCATTCTAAAAGACCCGCATCTTCTGCCGTCACAGACAAACTACTAATTAACTTTCGGACGAGTGCATTTATGAATATGTAAGTTAGGCGATTTGAAAGATATCATTAAAATAGTTTAATTTGACATTATGGCATTATATTGACAAAACAGTTGGCGCTTCTCTGGACTTCGTGAAAAATTCGAAACAATAATCGAAAGTCGATATCCGAAAATCGTTTAAACTTTAATCGGCCGATGGCGCGGCCGCGGAATAATGCAAACGTAATTCGACGGTGTCAATTAGAACAGAAGGTGACTAATTTTTTAAACGTTTCGATATTTAATTAATGGGCCCGCGAATCGGAAATGCGGTTCGTTCCTGCCTGGACCAACTTGCGATCGTACAAAAAAAAAAAGAAAAACTGCTGGAACACATATTAATTATCGGGAAATTCCGGAGTTTGTTTGTTACATAAAAGATTAGCGGAGGTGCGGTTATATCCAGACGTGACTGGCGCGACATTAATATAATGACGGCGATAGCGCTAATTGGCTGGCCTCCGCGCTACGCGGTTCTAATTAAAGATCCTTAATTGCCTTTGTTCACTCCTGCACGGCCGCGATTCGCCCAGCGATTTCGATGAATATTAACTCCCTGTTAGCGAAAAGTTAAAATGTCGCATTAACTCGCGGATGAAGCCGGATGGGACGTACATGATTTCGATCGATATCGTTCATTTCTGTCCGGTTGTAGAAATCACAGTTCGTCGGTAGCCGGCTCGAATCAATTATGAATTCTCTAATTGAAATAAACATCAGCGCCGCCACCCTGGTATTCTTCGAAACGGATTTACGAACTAGATTAATTAACGCGATGTAATTGAGTGCAATGTTCGGTCATGAAATTTATGGAACGGGAAATTCGCTACTGGTTCTAACGTAAATCGCGGCCGGCCGACTTTAGAAAAATGGCACGAATTGAATTAGGTCGCTTCGAATGCGAAATGATCATTTCCGATAATTAATTATTACCGGTGCAATCGACAATATAAAATATGTTAAAATATACACGACATTGCTCGGGATACGCTTAAATGGATCGAATTATCGTAGGCGCATTGTTCGTCCGATTCTTTCGCTTAATTTGGTGATGATCGCATTTGATTACGCCGATTCTGCATTAATGCACCAATGACTCCATACAATTATTTACAACGCTGGACTGATGCAAGTAATACTCTTACGGAGTACAATTAAAACGATCGACTTTAACTGTATTCCGCTTAATTGTGATCTGAGGAAATTTCAATTTTCTTACCTGTGAATTGAAGAGATCCCAGACCTGAAGGGAAGGCGCGGACTCGTGGTTTTTCGAGCTGCGCTTTGGTTGGACGTCTCGTTGCACGAGATACAAGGGTCGCGTGCCTCGTACCGCACCGTCAGCCGGAAGTACACCGGCCGCTGAGGCCGGTTCGTCGACGTGATACTGCCAGACGACCTGCAGTGTGTCGTTCTGCAAAAAAATAAAAATAGAAACTCATTAGATAAGGTTTATTCATTTATTCTCAGGCAGGCTAATTAATATCGCAATATAATTGCTACTTTACGCGTGTGAATTTATTTCCTACATATTTAAATTTACCCACGCACGCAACAATAAAAATAAGAAGTTTATTCTAATTCGTGATAATTAGCATTATATGAAACACAATGAACGCAAATCTTGCAACATATTCGATGAGCGAGTAATCTGCACTAACCATCATGCGATGAAATATCGATGCCACGTTACTTCAGTTGTTCGTAATTGCTCAAGAAAATGTCGTCGCTTCGTGTTCGTTAAAATGCAAATATCGACTCGCGCCTGTTTTCCCTAATTATACGCATCTCTTAAATAATACTCGTTATTCTCGCCTTAAAATATAGTTATAAAAACCAGAAACGAAGGACCATCAATCGCCATAAAGAACCGACAACCACGACACGCGCGACGCCGCGTATTAATTCGGAGTATAAGGAATGAGTTTTCGGTCCTTTTGGGCCAACCGACAAAAGGCGGTCGAGGCCGCCCGTTGACAATTTCACCGCTTAAGGCGTGTAATTTCGCGACTTCTCAGCGTTAATCGTCCTCGCGACTGGTACGCTGCCGGGCCTCTTTTCGCGGAACGTGGATACCCTGCAAATTGTGGCAATAAAGCTACGCTGACGCCATGATTCATCCAAGATTAAGCTTAATTCCCTCGGTTCCGTCGAGTTGCCGTTTACTTCGCGAACGTCGCTTAAGTACCCAAAGAGGTCGTTAAGGAAACCAGCTCCGCGAGTTTTGCGTTTAAACAAGAGCGGGACGGGGGCCCTGCAAATAATAAACCTAGGAGGAAAGCGTTACTCACGCTTATCGACGTCTCATCTTCGTGCCTAAAGAAGACGGGAAAGCTAAGAGTGGATTCGATGAAAAGCAACATAAACGAGCCTTATGTATGCGAATGAGGAGGATTAATAAAAAGGGCTCCGCCAGCCTGGTAAGTAGTCAGGTGATACTGTTGCGTCAATGCGACGCTATGCAGAGCAGTTTGGCGAAGGACGCAATGAAATCATATTTTATTATTATGTTTTAAACATGAAATTGCAAAGCTCAAGGAATACTATGAAGTACATTTTTATTAATCCTTTTATGTATCTATTCCAAATAGGTCTCGACGGCCAATGCACGACTACATGTTTTCCATGTCACGCCCGTACCTCATGGACATGCTAGAAATCAAATTTTCAAATCTCACTTAAAAATCGAGTATTGAATCCAGCAGCAAATGGAATCCCCTTAGAGTAACTTTCATACATATGGTGGCACATAATATTTCGACAAACACTCGACATCAGAAAAATAAGAGATTTCTCTTTCTCATTTCGAATTCGTATTATGAACTTTATGTATGTTATGTGCCTCGATGCAACGGCATTAATGTGGACTGAGGTGTGTTTTAAGGACATTTATTACGAGTGTCTGCTGCGTCATAAATATTTAGAATTGCAGCCTCGCCTGAGACAATTCAATCTTCTGCTCCAACTTCCGCAGTGTAACATAAATTTTCAGCAACGGGTGCGCAACTATCCTGTCTGAAGCGAGATTCGCCGGTCGCCTCAAGCTCGGTCTAACATACGGTATACACCCCGATGGATCGATGACATTCGCCTATGAGTCGTTCGTCCGAAGAAAACTTGTATCGTCCAATCGAACCACGTGTACGCTGTTTAAGGCTTGATTGGACGGCAACCCGGATCGATCGTCCCGCGGTCTGCAATACGGCCAGGTGCATTCACTGGGAAACTTTCAATGTTGCATCGTGCACGTAACAAAGTTTTTGGCTTAATTACTGGTATCCCGAAAACACATCAGACGTCCTAAATTGATATCCATTGTATCAAGCCTCTATATTTAAACGTTAAATATGATTGAAGTCGAGCCAGTGGTAAGAAGTCGATGTGTCGTGACTATTCCAATATGTCTTTCCGTATTCCGCGATTTGCCCCTAATTTTCAAGTGTGAATGCCACGAAAACTTGTGTTTTGAAAATGCTTATCATATTTCGGGAAACGAGATATCACTACTGAATAGAGTCTGCCAATTTAAACGTTTTCTGAAATCGAACAACCTCTGAAATAAGATCAACGTATACGAAGCTTAATTGACTTCGAAAGTAAACTTCGGCGAGGGAATTCGCGATATTTCATTTGCGTCGACTGAGCCGGCATATTTAAGCGGACTTATTGAAATATCGCGCGGAAAACGCGAAATAATAAATGGCGCCGGCGCTTTATAAATGCGTTGTCAACGATTGTTCAATTGAGTTCGAAGCGATTTGATTTATTCCCTTCATATATATACGGTAGTAGGCAGCACCAGGGAAAAGATTCGGGGGGCCTTTGCTGCGATAAGACGATGAGTAACGAGCGTGTATCGATTTATTAAGCGTCGCAGTGGCATGTGCCGTTCTCGATAAGGCTTAAGCGAGTGTGTTACCCGGTTCTCTTTCGCCGGATATCAAAACCAGTCTCTCTCTCCCTCTCTCTCTCGTGGTAAACTTGCACGTTGCGGAAATGGCCGCAACTTTTGTAGCAATCCACGGTCCAGCGCCGTTATCCACGGTGAATTATAAATGCGATCCTGGACGATTAAATAGCTTTTGCAATTAAACAAAAGCTTGTTTCCCGTACGTGACCACTAAACGAGATTCCGTAGATTTTTATAAGAACTAGATAGAGGCTAATGTTATTGTTACGGGAATGTATATAAGGTTCTATCGATGCTATCTGGCAAGTTCGGGGATGGACGAAATGCCGACGAAAAGATTCGTTAAGCGTCGTCAGTTTTCTAGATTATAATCAGTCACCAATATGGCGTCGCGCATTCCCATGCGAAAACTTACGAGCATATATTACGCTGGGTTTACTTTCCAATGTACACTATTATGTCGAATACTTTGTCGAGTGGAAGAAACGATAATAAGAACGATATATATGAAAATGAGGATTTTAATTAACCGGCAACGGGTTATATAATCGTTTGCGAGTAGCGTAAATAAATTGACGCGATAAAAATCTTATTACGGGTGATCCTATCGTGTCTATTTGACGTAACTGGGTTTTATACAGACGTAGAGATAAAGTCTCCTTGATAACTGCGAATCCAATTGACACGCCACTCTGCGACTGACAGCACTTTAACTGGCATATAAGCGGATAGGTTGGTTGGATTCGAATCGAACCGGGTTACACATGGCGGCTCCCACGAGTGCGCTACGTACGTAACTCTGTGTGAGTGTATATACAGTACGCCGGCAGAAGTTCCTACATTTTTAGGTTTCACGAAAGCTCCTAAAACAATCAGGAACTATCGGATGGTAAAAGCAGTAGAAACTCCCGAAGCAGTCCTTCATAATAGACGACAGCTTCAATTTAGCACACATTTACTTGCAAATGTGCCCTTGTACCTTTAAAATCGATAGGTACGAATCAATAATTCGATTTCGTTCATTGCAACAAAAATCGCAAAATGAGCGCTTTGCAACGCAAAGTGAATCATTTCCATTAAATATGTTCATTGCCGCTAATGTTATTACCGCCATTCCAATGATTATTCTTACTGCACCCACAGTTGGTCGCCCAATTGTTTTAGAATTACTGCCGTTTGGCGACATTCAATCGTATGGCAGTGCGGTAAGAAGAAACATTAAGGGCTCCGGAGAATGAAAAATTAATGAGGACTTAAAACCCAGCGACGACGGAAAAACGGAGCTGATTGACAATTAGGTGCTCTTCGCTTCTTTTTTTTTTTGCAGCATTAACCGAAAGGAGGGAACAAGAAGCGAAGTTGACTGTCGAACCTTAATTGCTTTTTGAAACTCACAAGTTCGATTTCAGTGCTTCCGTAGCGGGGGCCTTTGCATTCTACTTAGGAATGTTCAATATTAGTTTCCGTCGTCGCCGTCGCAAGCACGTTCGATGCTTCCGTAACTATCCGCTATGTCGGGCTTTCCAGCCCTTTTTTTCTCTTTCGCGTCTCTAGTCGGGGCAATTAACACTACTTGGACGTATTTCGTCTTTCCCAAGACCTTACCGCCTCTTTTTTGCCAGATGCCTGACGTACACATCCAACGTCGAAGCTTAATGAATTCTAGTCTTTTTTAAACGCTCATTCATAAGAACTGACGTTAATGTTTCATAGGTTTATAACGCAAATTGACTGTGCCGATTAGAAATAATACCAGCTGCGCAAGAGTGTGTCAAATTTATATGACATTTCTAAATATAAAGTAGCGTGTCTATAGAAACTATATGCAACGTTTTATATAGCACTTAAATGATAGTCCGTTAAATATATCAATTCATTTATAGACGCCAAGAACAAAGAGGAGCCTTTCATACGTTTGCTTCAGGTATTATTTATAGACGGGGTTTAGATCGGCCAATCGAAATTAACTGACCTCAAAGTTGACATCGGATACTCTTGCAGCGTTCGCTATGGAATAAAACCGGTGCGGAAGCAATTTAAAAAAAAAGGGCGAATGGTTACTTAAGCCCTATCGCTTTTCTATCAACCAGTTTGGATCTTCCGTTATTCGCGTCTTCAATGCAAGTTTGCCATTGGTTTGGGACGTCGAGTAAAGTGACCCGAGATCCCGAGATCGTTTTCCGGAATATAAGAGGACCGCTTTGCTCGAGTGCCTTTTCGAGAGAATAGCGCGATTTCGCGCTAGTTCCACGCGCAGCGCCCATTTCCTTATCTGCTACCGTCTGTTCATCTAGATTTGCGAATGGCGGGAGAGTAAAATAGAAAAGCAGGAGTGGAATAAAGGAAGATCAACAGTAGAAGACAGAAGGAAAATATACAGATAGAGAGAGAGCCCCAGATAATAGTGGCGAAGGAAAGGAAATATCGTGGAATTCGTATTCGAGACACGCACGTCGACCAATCGAATTCAAGTGCAGCGTCCAATTCTCCCAATTGTGTGGAGTGAATGAATAGAACTCGACGTCTGCCAATGAGCCGCCCTATCCATCTCTTTCGGCGTCTATCAAGATATGGCCCGAACGGATTAATCTACCTAGTTTCATCAACTTCTAGAATCGATCAATTCGGAATTCGGGTTACTCATTGTTACAAAACTGATACTAGACTAATTGCAATTGCCAGGGAAGGATCGTTTAATTAATTGAAGTTTCGATGTGATCGATGGCAAAGTCATAATGACAGCCTTATATATCATAGTCCAATACCGGTTAAACCACCGAAAAATTTGGTTGTTTGTTCAATATATCAAGTGGCTTCGGGAAGACAATCTATAGTATGTCTTGACCAAGGAATAAGGTTATGATATTATGTGAATTCGTAATATTATTTCAAGCATAATGAATTGTGAGAGGAAGAAATCAAAGGGCAAGAATGCAATTTCATCCAAAGTTGGAACTTTAATAGCACTGGGTTCGAACTTGAATTCCTTCGGAGCAAAGGGAAACACCGAAGACATTACGCGATTAAATGGCCGGCACCGTCAGTAACGAGCCGCTCTTCATCCCTTACGAAATTCGGAATTATAACGATTCCGGGAGTTCTATTATTGGAATGAATTTCTTATTGATCCATGTCCTGATTTCAGCATGAGATTCTGTTCCTCCGTCCGCCAATCAGTTCCAATTGTTTATAAGCGAATGCACTTTCAACCCCAGTTTGCTTATTTTCCCGTCGATGTTCCCTCATAATAAAGTTCATCTGATCGATGTGAAGCAGGGGTTACCGAACGTAGTAGTTCGCGTATTCACGACAACACCGCTCGTGTTTACCATTTCTTATTGTTGCTTTTATTAGAAATGGATTGTCGACGTCTGTAATTATTAAGATCCTCCAACATTGACCGTCTCTGGACTAATATTTGTTTTATATATGCAACTGAACTAAATATTTCAGTCTTGATAAGATCTTCATGAAAAAGACCAATTGTCTTCTACCGATAATTTAGTCATTTTCAATAGGGTAACGAGAATGCGAATGAGTAGTTTAATTAAAAAAAAAAAAAAACTGTTGATCTTATCACTCCCGGACGTACATCCGGGGTGTGAGTTAACGCTTGACTGTTCAGCTTTTGGCGACGATTCGTTTTAAGGTGTGACGATCCTGTCCCGCCTCGGTAATTCACAGCCGGACTTCTGACTTTTTGGATCAATATGACTCATCGTACAATTCATCGCGAACAATGTATCGTCAAAATAATTCTTTCCGCTTCATTAAGAATTAAATTGTCCTTAGTTTTGTTTGCATTGTAATTCTTTTAATTAAACTCGTACGTTGCATTTCACTAATTACAAGTAATAAAGATGTTATGACCTCTTGAATGTCAAGTTTATGTGTTATCAATGTAAGTTTGAAATACAAGGCTAAGGTAATAATACTGCACAGTCTGCCCGAACAAGGCAATTTTTCTTTCGAATGAAGGGCGCATTCGAACTGATGCCGTGGATAAAGAATGTGTTTACGTGATTTGCTGATCTCTACTTAAGAAGAAAAGTAATTTTTCCATGTATATAACGATCGATTGCGTGGCTCTTCTAGTATACGGTCGTTGCATTTTTGAACGAGAAAAAATGTGAAATCTTTTCGTTATTGAGATCAAAGCATTAATTGGTTTGGCATTGCGTATACTTGTTGTATGCACTCTTTTTATCGTTATAATAATAAATGGCATTATTTCATCGTAATTATACTAACGACCAACAAAGCGTATAGTTTAAACTTATCCGACATTTTTGCCTTTAGATCCTATTACTGCTTCACTTTTTTAGTTCGTTACATTAAGTAATTAATTAGTGTCGTCACTAATTAAGTAGGTAAGCGAATGATTGCATTATGGATGATCCTTAATTGCGTGTAAGCTTAGCTGATCAATTATTCCCTGTATAATTAATGAAACGAATAATCAAGCGGATGAATTTTCAGTTGTTTAATCCGATAAATCGAACGTCTCCCGTTATGCATTATTTCATTTACATGAAAGCTTAATCCCATCGTGAATAATCCGTTAACATTGTAATGGATTTACATTAGCATTTATGGACTTCATTTCACGAGTTTTCTTCGTGCAATTTTCATTGCGTTAATCCCCAGCAGCCAATGGGCAGGCGCGATCAGTTTATCACTTGTCCAAATACTTGAGTGCCTTACTTAGATTAGTCCTAAGTCCACGGCATCATTATACGTCATATCGACTTAGTTTGACGCCAATAGCCACTTGACAAGTATATATACCCGACGGCGAGCTTAACTGCTGTATCATGCCTCTCTCTCTCTCTCTTTAGCAGTAGCCGCATTTGAAATAATTTTGTCGTACGGCGTCCATTATTAATCACTGTCGCTATTTCTTATCGCGGGTATGCGTTACGCACGTTCGCAGATAAGAGCGAAGTTATGCGTAACGCGTGGTAAATATTTCTTCATGTGTTCACAACTTGAGGCTAATGCCGTTTAATGTCTCTCGTGTCGTAAATTGATATTCCGATAAAAAGTATAGCTATGCAGGTATTATTTGGAATCAGCTGCGTCGAGTTCCTATCATTTTTATCGAAACTCGACATAATTTAATAATGGGCAAGAATCTCGATAATACTCGCGCTTCTATATGAATACTTATATTTTTCCTCACTTCCGCGCAATTGATGGCGAATCGATCAGACTAGGGCGGATACGTCAGTCGTAGTTCCACCGACGCTGAAATAAGTATATGTACACAGGGAAAAAAAAGGAGTAACCGACTTTTGTTGTGCGCCGCGTGATTGACTAATTTTCTTATGGTTTGTTGAAGCTTGCACTTTATCGAGTGCAGCGCCGAGCGGGCCCGATGTTCATCCGTTATTACTCGGGTCATGAGAAAATGACTCGAGTCTTTTCCGCTTCCTGCAATAACAGCAATTTCGCGACATTAAACTTTAAATCTATACGGAAGGAGTAATTTCCAAGTTACAGACTTCCTAGCGCAAGTTTCACAATCTACGATTTATACTTGTATTCTTATTCCAATAAAGCACGGAATCTGAATGCTATTTTAACACATTCTTCATAACTTTTCCTCGACAAAAACTGAAAATTTTGAAAAACTCGTTGTCTTCCTTCTTTAATCAAAAGAAGGATTTTGATCTGTCCGATCCTTATTTTACTAAATGATAGTATTCCGTATATATTTTTAGTAGGGCCTTTTTTTAACTAATGGAAACGATACAACTTTTGAATCAGTAAATGCAAACTTTCATGTCCCATATAATACAGTTGGCAACTCCGAAAGGAGTAATAAGCGCCCAAAACCCACAAAACCACGATCGAATATCGAACCTGATTCACGCACGATTTCGGGAGTCTCGAATGTCCGAGTGATTTCAAACTATAACGTGATTTCAACTATACATATATATATCGTTACGTGATATTAAATTGAAAACTTGGTATGGCCAGGAATATTTTTTATTGATCCGCATCCTTGATGGTATCGAACGGTGGCGCATTGTAATACAAAATCGCCCCTTGATTACAGCTGTCAATTCGGATCACATTCTTTGCTATTGCTTGGAATTGAATAGGCTTTGTGTATGCAGTTGAATAGGCATCGAAAATGTGTATTGTTATTACTTCAATTTTTTTTTATCCTTTAAGCTCGGTATGCTTTGACAAATACGAACTCTTGATATATGCAAAGTCTTTATTCTCCATTTTAAAAACAGACTGAGACTATATTTAAATAAATTAATTGAACCCATTTCTTAGCATCTTGGATTTTGTCGTATAATTGCAAAACGCAAATCGCAAACATAACTTCTAATTACATACTTTCATTGAAAAACATTCCATCTCATTATACTTAAATGAACATCCCGTAGCATAAAACAAACTACTTTCGGATTGCCGAAGTTTGGTAGCAGCTGGTCTCTCGAAATAATCTGGTCCTCTCTCTTTTCCCCCTATTTTTTTTCACATTATCTCTCTCTCTCTCTCTCTTCCCCGAATACATGAACGCTCGGTAAACGCGGCGTATCAACAGGAAATTATCCGGCCAATCAAGATTGCCACGGTCTCGGCGTTTCCGATCCGCGAGCTCAATAAACTGCGATCGGTCGGCAATTTATCACCCAATTACGCGTCGAAACAAAAAAAAAATTTGGAGAGCGCGCGCGCGCGCGCGCTCGCGCGATTGAATCGCCTGTCCCGCGCCGGGGTGCGACGTGAACGTCGACGTCGCCGCCGTCGCGAGATCAGAGTCCCCTGAAAAGCCGCGGTCGGCGTAAAAAATAAAGGAACGAAACGTTGGAAGCCAAGGCTGCGGATCGATGCCTGGAATTCTCGAACAACGGTCTAACCGCGCAACGATATGTAGCGTAATTTGCCAAGGTTTAATGCCCTCCGCACGTAACTAAGCGTGGGGCTTCTCGGCCTTTGTTAAAAGTAAACGGAAACAACGTTTAATATATATGTATATATATTTTTTTTTGTTAAATGAATCGATTTCAATGTGGTCCCATGTACCGTGGAAAAAATCCGTCGATATCGAACGAGATTCTTCAGAAAGTATTCTACGAATAGAATTCTATGAATTCGATTCTATGAATTCGATTCTACGAATTTGATTTTACGAATAGGATTGTACGAATAGGATTTTACGAATAGGATTGTACGAATAGGATTTTACGAATATGATTCTACAAATACAATTCTAGGAATAGGATTCTACGACTACAATTCCGCGAATACGATTCCGCAAACAGGATTTTACGAATAGGATTCTAAGAATAGAATTCAACGAATAGGATTTTTCGAATACGATTCTACGAACACGATTCTATGAATATTCTACGAATCGGTGATTACTCGTTCAAGGAAAGACTGCAGTTTGTCCCACACGATTCATCGAGGATTTCGATCGTTGCGCATTACATCATCGAGATTCGAGATCACAGCAAGATGGATCGTTATGCAGCAATGTGCAGCATTCTGATCAAGAAAGAAGTTGGATTTTATCAATTATATGTGAACAATTAACGAGGGGTAACAATGCACGCGGTTCTGCGCCATAAAAAAAAAAACAGCACAGTCTCGTGTTCTCCCATGCAACCACGTCAGTATTCCCGGTATTCCATGCATAGGAACAAAGCGTTGCGCGGTGGCTTCAAGCCTACCCGAAGCACCATAGCCGAGGTAAGTATACGTGCCCGCGCAACACTTGTATAATTTACAAGTTGGTAGCTACGTTCCTCGCGGCTTACGCCGATATTCTTTGACGTGTAATGACTCGACGCCGTCTGTCCCGCCTATAGACTATCCTACTGTTGTTGCCGGCTCGCTCCCTGCGGAATCTACTGAATTATTTCGCGGCGTCCTGGCCTCTATTCTTCATCACTCTCCTATGCGTTTTAATCTCAACCGCCGATCGTATTATGCCCGGATGATACGTGCCATAGTCGAGCTTTCGCCTAATGACCGCCGCGTAAATGACGCTATACTATGCAAATTTCATTTTATCTCCGTGCAAAGAGTTTGTTTAATGTTCCAAAATACAGGCTCGAAATTCAAATCTGAGCCCAGTCGAGCTTAGCCATCGCATCATCATCGCACGCTTGAACGTTCACTTGTGTTCAGCTGGAATTAAAATTTATCATAAATCAGGGTTATCGATCGCGGGTTTATAATTATTGCGATGATAATCATCGCTTTCGTTATAATGAAACGCGCAACGCACCGCCGCGCGTACAAGTTAAATATTTTATGCCGAGAGAATAGTTTCCGTTTACTCCTTATTATGTATATGTGTGTACGTTAAACTGAAACGAAAAAGTGATAGGCACTCGAAAGTCAAATTAAACGCAAAAGCTACCCCGCGCGTATGAATATGCAACAATTTGAAACTGCGATATTATAGCAGCGTTCATAGATGGAAATGATTGCGCCGACATAACTGCGGAAAGGGAGAAAATTAAGGAAATTTAAATAAAATGAAAATTGAATGCGACCGACCAGACGACGGGCGGCAGAAAAACGCGGAGGGACCTGCGCGAGAATGAATACTTATTTCATGAAACGTCGCGTGTCCGTCATAACGCGTGCAACAATGAGGTAGTGGTGGGACGTACGTTGGTGCATGGTTTTGACGTCCCTGCTTTCCTTTTTTATTTCACCCTCCCGACCCCTCCTGACGACAGGGCGAGACCAAAGCCCAAGGATGACGAAGACGCTGACGAGTGCGAAACGAACGCGACCTAGTTACGACGGCTAAACGCTTCGCTGCAAATTAGGGTCGGCGGCCCCCTCTGCATGATTATACAGGGTTATATTATGGTTCTTGTTGCACGGGTTCGATATTAGCAGCGGTTAAATACGCTGTGTACAGCACGACGCGACGGCCGGGATAGCTAACGAGCCGGTATTCGTGTGCTGAAACTATTCGATGGCGTATTCCGGAAAATGCATAGTATCGCGTATATACTTATTAAAACTTGCGGCGACTATTGCATTTCTGCGAAATTATTTCTCCGATTGCGACTATAATGCACGTTTAAGCGAAAGTTTCGCCACGTATCGAACGGGATCTCGCCGCGAACTTGTGACTTTTGTTTGCTATACTTTTTTCGACTTAAATATCCTGATTAATATTAATATGTACGGGAATAATTTTACTCCCTTATTATATGCCATGTGCAATTATGCTGCAGATATTTTCGCGTGTAAACATACTTGTAGTAAGTGTGAAGTTGAAAAAGTTTCATTAACGTTATGAATTATGCATTGCGCTGCAGTTTCAAATTAATATTTTTGTAGCTACATAAAGTTGATTTGCGATATCGCTGCTCGTATAGGTGAAACATTTGAAAAACTTGCTTAAATTATTGACTTGCATTCTCTTTTATTTATTCCAACTGTAAATCCTACAACATTTGCATTATTTTTTCCAAATCTTCGCTGTCGACTCATTTCGTCGGTCGATCCGATTAATTTCATGACGGACAATATAGCATCTCACGCTAGACATTCATTTGGTGTCTAGCTTCAGTATCAGTTCATTACATTCACCCTAACCACCCCAAAAAACCATTCCTTAAATGAGTTCTCCTCCCGTTATGTCTGCTCTTAATGCGAATACTTACTCGAGAAACGTCCAATAACTCGAACAGCGATTAGATAAAAAAAAATAAGTCTGTCGTATATTTCCAAGCTGCCAACGCCCACACAATACAGATTCACAAATGCCATTACGATGATTGCACATGTCCTACTATATTCTTTTCAATACGACCACCGTGGTCGCGATAAGGCATGTTTTCTTTCCTGCGGTTGGGATGAATTTACGATTACCGCTGGGCGATCCGCCGCAAGATAAGACCTCATCCTTATCCCGCGTTTCTGAAAATAGGGGGTTGCTCTCGCAATATTGCCTAATGAAAGACCGACTGGGGTTGTTTCTTCGTCGCGATAGACTTTCAGTCGTCGCACTTGGTTATCTTAACGACGCTTATATTGTACTGGCGAATTGATACGAGACCAATTGGCCCCTTGTGAAACTGCCCTCTCGGGGCGTATATAGATACCAATCGTCGGCGGCCTTGATGAATTGTCGCTAATTAATTCATTCGCCACTTTTCGGCTCAGCGAGCTTCCTACGATACGTCTTGCTCTGTGCCGGCGCACAGTATTAATGTAATTTAATGTCATTAATACGTTTGGGGAAACTTCTCAATGCTATTCTTTACCAGACGTCAAATTACAGGATTCCTCAAATGACACATTCATTCGTTTAGATCGTGTCTTAATATTATCAGCGTCCTTCCAGTACTTCATTATGAGGTACTTCACAAAAATAGTAAGTAATCCATTCGATAATTTTCAACAAATTGCGTTAGCTGACGACAAATCCGTTCAATTAACGGAAAGGAAAAGTAATTCAAAACTGAACGGTTCGTATCAAGTTACTCTTATATAATCAGCAATTAGCTGCGGCTACGCGGTAAGCAAAGACTCGCAGAAATGCGTTTGTCGAATCGGCGAAAGTCGCGCGATCGGTCGATTTCAAAGCGTACCCCGTCACCGCGCTTATCCGAATCAGCAATTAGCGAATTCATTCATGCTGGTAGCATGCTAGGCTCATTTGTTTTATTAATTTACGCCGAGATGTTAATAGGCGTCGGCACGCGCCGAAAGATGTCGCGAGTGTGTTCCGCTAAACTGCCGGTGATTTTTCAAGTGATATTCGGATGACGTTATAATGACAATTGTTGACCTACTGTTGGTGATGCAAGAATTCAATTATTATAAATTATTTTATACACAGATTACTTGATGCTAACTTGCAATCTTAAAGACAATTTTAGATCAGAAGACGTTGAAAAGTGACAGATCCCGAAAACAATCACCAGGCGAGACGACGCAAATTATCTTGTCATATCTTCTCCCAGCCGTGAAGATGCAGAATGAATTGTTAGCAGAATAAATTGTCACGCTGACTGTCATATTACGTCCTCTGACACGAGATGTCGCGATACATAGCGTGGCGCAAACTGTCCCTGATGTGATTTATAATGACACCGTCAAATTGTCCTTTCCCACCGCGTGCTCTTTCTTTAACGGTCTGCATATAATTCCCAAGTACTGAAACAAATCTTCCGATGAATGATTGCTGCAATCTGCGGATGAATAAAAAACGTCGCTCGTGTACGCCGCTCTACTACGTTCCAGCGTCTATTCGCCGTATCCTTTCTCTCGTCTTCCCGCAATCCCACTTTGAATTTTCCACGATCCCGGGGCAGCTGAATGAGAACACCCTCCGCCGTCGAACTCGCTGGCCCACGCATGCCACGCGTAGGCGACGTTGCCCGCTTTATTGCATTGACACACTTGTCGGGCTCCGTTTGCCGGAGAAGAAAAAGAAAAAACAAGCTTGACATGATTGCACTGGCATAATTGTCAAGTTACGTACTTCGCGATGGCGTTTCGTAATGACTTTTTGCTCGCTCCTTGTGCGGCTGCTGTGCACAGGCTGCATCTAGTTTCAGCGAAAAAAGCTGTTTGTTAACCTTTTTTTTCAGCTCATACGAGCGTCTCGTTTAAATGTACTGAAAATATTCGAAAACTAGGCTCGCAATTAGAGAGAAGGCCACTTTAGAGCATGGTGCATAATAAGAATCTTGGAAACTGCAATCTTACGTTCGACACGTATGTAAATTTATTTATTCTGGAATCTATTTATTCCGATGTTTCCATGTCAGCGATTTTTTACATGGCTCGTTAATTATTCAGTTTTTATTCCAATAACACTTTTCTACCGACAACCGAAGACTTTCGTGTTTTAATCAATCACGAACAATGGAAATAAGTCGTCTAGCCAACATATTAACAAAAACAAAACAACACGAACAGAAATACAACAAAGTCGTGCAATGATTGTTCACAATAATGAAATGGTCAAATAGCTAAAGAGGAGGTAATTTGTTACCTAAGAAGTAATGGAAGCGGTAATTAATCGGTGCATCTCTTGGAGATGCATGGAAAGGGTCTACAACATTCCTTGCCGTGATGAAACAATCTGCAATATTTGCGTAACAACAAGATTGTATAATGATACATTCGACGACATTGATCATTATAAAGTCTGTAAAAACAACAGAATCTCATTAAGCGCGGAAAAACTTCCAAATGCTTTGAAACGTTGTGAATGGATTATACATGCACTCCGCATTCCAGTTACACCAATCACCGAACTGTATACCTTACAAAATTTTGTTTGTCGCCCGCGACTTTACGTCTCCCGTAAATCGGCCGTCTCTTGTGAGAACGCGCGTATATGCATGATGCACCGACATGTTAGCACACGCAAGAGCGTAAGCGAGTGCAGGATATCCGCTACGTTGATCGCAGTGTGTGAGCACGTCGAAGAGTGCATCACGATCGCTGTGTGGTGCGCGCAAGTGTGCGACGGTGCGCGAGAAAATGGGACACCGATTGCATCGGATCGCAAGTATGCGATCCGATATGTGTGTGTATACACACAGAAAAGGTTCGAAAAGGAGGTGGCGTAAAGGCGGGAGGGGGGTGCGAGGAAGGAAGAAACGAAGAAGCCAACTTGCATATTGCATTCTCAGTACCTATCAGCCCCTTTCGATCTGCACCGCATCTCTTTTTTCGATGACATCTCATTTCGATGGCGCGATGAGATGCGACACTGAAAATATGTCTTTTCCTTCCGCGGTAACAGAAAGAAACGAAATATTACCGCGATGCCAAGATTACACGGACCGTCGATCCCGGTATTTCGTCCCAGCTTTGCGCCCTCTACTCTTATTCATATATTCACGCTGCGAAGACAGTGAACAGTCTATACAATGGCCAGTGGCGTTACGCTCAACGATCGTAATTAAGTCGATTTATCCCGGGCGTTTATTGAAGTACTCTGGGGATGGTACTTTTGTTATTTTCGCTAAATAACACAAGCCTTCGTGACTGTTTCGGTATACGGTCGATTCCTGCAGATGTAATTCAGCACGGCGATAAGCTCAACTTGTTCCTTGTTCCGAGCCCAGAATTTTGCAATTAAAAAAAAAGAAAAGGAAATACGTCCCATTGTCTGCTTCGCAATAGAAATTCAAGTAATTCGAAGCAAGAAAAGGATCGTTAAAAAATTCGAATCTTCTGCGCAACTGAATTAATTATACATTCTCCTTTTATTATTGCCGTATAACTTTTTTGCTCCTTAGAATGTTAGAACCGTGAAATAAATTCCGGATGAAAAAAAAAAACTGCCAAAGTCCACGACTCTCGAAATCTTGGCTGGTGCGCGTTGCATTCGTATAAAGGCGAATAAATATCCGACAGGCGAAAAAAGCGGGTGACAGGCCCAACTGGGATCCCGCGTCCGCGGCGCTTCCGACGTTTTAATACATTTATTCCGCGGGATTTCAAAGTCAGATTCATCGGGAAAAATTGCGCGACAATTTTTTGTCGCGCGCAAAAAGGCGTCGCGAGCAGCATGATAGCCTTTTTCTGTATTCGGTAAAGTTTTCGGTGGCAGAATACAATGGAACAATGATCGGCGGCGCGGCGGGTGGAGGCTCGGCGGGGGAAGCGGATGCTGCGAGAAGATCGTCGCTCGTTGAATTTCAGAGCGAGCGGCGTATAAGCGACAAAGGGAATGCGCAAAAATGCCCGGCCGATAGATGCTTAGATAGAGAATGCCTTGTTTCTCCCTTGGAAATTCGCGTTCCGAAAGCGCCTTCTCCTTTTAGTTTCCTTCGTGTCCCCATCAGCATTGCATGAACCGATTACGCGCTATACGGTCGTCCCGTCGTCGTCGCGTCGGTGCAACAAACGGGTAAATATAAACAAGGACAATTATCGGAATTCGTTAGTTCCCTTATCGATGCACGGCGATCGGCCGTCGTCTCCTAATCATAAATAACTTTTAAATTGGATCCCGTCGGATGATAAATGACGCTTAGAAAGTTGCCCATAACAAAACATCATCCAGCCAACGGCCTCGATAATGCGAGGGAACGCTCGAGTGCGAAATGAAACGTCCGAAACACTCGAGACGGGGAACGATCACTCTAAAATAAGACGACCGATTGCAACGGCGAATCTATACGTAATTAGACATCGGCATATAATCGAAAATTGCGTACATTAACATAATTGATTGGCATCAAGAAGTCGTTAAAGTTAAAGTATTTCAATAAGCACGAGCCCCTTTTGCTCGCGGAACCCCGAGAGAGGTTTCATGCGAATTTTCGAATTTTTCCCGCAGCACTTTGTCGGAAATTTATTCTGTACCTCTTGTTGACGTCGAGGGGGTCGAATCGCGAACTGTAGGTAACTTTTAACGTCATTAATGCACCGCGTTATAAACTATTTCAACTTATTAGCATACATTGGACTACGCAAAAAGTCGCTGTCCATCGGGAGTTGAGTGGCTGTCCGTCGAAAAGTCCTAATGCGATTTTCTTTTATATGCCTCTCATAAATAATTAATTAATTCGTGGCATTGCTCTCTTGCTCTTGCGTTCCATTATATTTGCTCTGACTTTGTCAAAAAGTGTGAGTTTAACCGCAGGTCTATATCGGTTTCATATCATTAATTTCATCATATCAAATGTCGCAGACTTTGAAGTACAGAGATGAAAATGGTCCATCGCTGCGAGCATCAACAACGATTCGACAAATTACAATATCAACTGACATTCCATTACGAACATAATGATTGGTATTACCCCTTTAAGAATTGGTATTACCAAGTTAAGAAGCATTAGTCCCATCGTTACGTGGCCAGGGCATTCCGCAGCGTTGAACAATCCCATTGCGGCGTGCATCGAAAACAATTATCGGGTGCAGTTGGCAGTCCACACGTATGTGTAATTACGTCAAATTACTCGGGAATCTGCTAGAAGAGCTAAAGATTCTCGGGAAGCCGGGATTCGTGATGCAATTGGCGCGGTAGCACGCAGCTGGCAACTGCGCCGGCTACGATTTGAAGGATAACCGCGGCATAATAGACGCATTAACGCAACCGACGCGAGTTTCCTTGCGGCATTAACGAGGTTACGATTACACGCCAGTGCTCGAAGGTGGCGTTTAGCGAAAGTACCGTAGACGGTATCACTGCGCTCACCGGCGCGGCGGCGGTCCGGCGTTCGCGCGAATGTTAAACTGCCATTTAAATTACTAATTTCGCCGAAAACTCGTTACACGCCTGAGACCCGTCTCGCTATTCGGTGAGTCCTGCGAAACTTTGCCTTGCTTCACGTATGCCTTGTATCGATCTACAACGCGCACCTTAGGGGCTCACTTCGGGATCGCTAAAAAGACGTCGCGAATGACGTCCTAAACTGAACGTAATACTATATTAATTAAATCGTACGTTTATTCAACCCGATACTCAATTTACGGTAATCTATTCGAGGATGGGGAAAAATAAATGCCGATATCAAACGACCGATCTGTATTAGACATCTCGAATCATGCGTGGATTAATTCCACGTTTAACTGCATCGAGCTAAAGTAGAATTTATAACGGAAATTAGTCATATAGAACTTCAAGACGATATACATGTAAATGAATTTCACAAACGACTGAATCGCTTGATATTATCGCGAATTAATATCATTTAACGGCGATGCACTAACTCAAAATATTAATTAAAGATATCAAATAAACAAGCGTGACACAAGCAATGATGTGTGCAGAAATGCGAAGCGTACTGCATCTTTACGCGGTGAGTATTCATGAACGTATAAACGAGAGATTAATTTAATAAGATTGCACAGTATGTAGTACAAATTAAAAAAAGAAAACTAAAATACTCGTCTCTTCAACGAAAACAATTTAGCATAATGCCATTTAGCCCGCGCGTGACGCATTTGCGCTGATATTTAGAGAAACTAAATTCCATCTAAATAAAGGATTTGCAGCAGTTGATTAATTATAACGATGCAACAGGCTTAATGATATAAGACTAAGAGGCGAAGCCCGGACGCGGCCTGAAGGAAACAAACGCGAGATAAATCAATCGCCCTTACATTAATTAACATTTCCATATTTATTAGACAATTGCGAGCCGACGCGACGGTAGGTAACGACTATCTACTCGTTAAGCGTACATCTCCGGGTGCGGTGGATCCGACGTCGTTAATTAATCCGTTAATTAATCATTAGTTCATTACAGCAACGCTTGTTAATCCGCCCACAAAACGCGTCAACCCGCGCGCAGTAGGGCTCTTTACGAGAGCGTTTACGAGAAAGCCTGCAAGTACGGGCGCACATATATTTATAAGTGTCTTTCGCGATTTCTATAAATAATCCTCTCGATGATCCTCTCCGCGGATAATTTGTTCTGGTGCGGAGACGAGCCCGGCATACACGTGTTGCAGATGTTGCGTTCGTGTAATAATGCGAAACTGGCCGGCTTTTCTAGAAAGTGGCCAAAAAACGCTAAAATCAAAAACTGAGAACGAGGATGAATTCATGCGGCCCACCCAGGATTTCCTGATGGAAATTTGTCTCGGCTTTTGTGAAGACAAAATGGAACACGCCCGTTGAGATTTGACGCGTTTTAATTACCCGAGACATTGACGGATTGGCTCGTTTAATTGAACGCCTCATTTTCATTTACTACTGCCTCGAGCGCCTTACAGTGCAGGGACAAAGAAAGCCAACTAAATATAAACTCATCCTAATTTCCTTCTGTCCTTCGTAAAACGCGGTGTAAGTTTTATTGGTAGTTTATCCGACCTTTTTCAATTATCCACTCTCCCGTCGTTGTTTTATCTCAAAACTACCGTTCGAGGCCGGCATTGGTTGGACTTTGCGCGCGAACCATGGTCCTCGGCGTCACGGACGAGTTCCTATTCTTTGATTAACGAGCCCCACACACGACATATAAAATCTCGAGAACGCGAGTCGGTTCAATCGCTTACGCCGAAGCTTAAATTGGGTAAAGAGTTCGTTGGCGAAAGCTCGTAATAGCCCTAACCAATTTTATCGCGGCCGTTATACATGCAAATTAGCTGCATACAAAATAAGCTGATGCAAAACGGAAACTATCGCATTTAGACACTACCTTAATAGTTTGTACACGCACAGGCATGCCGGAGTTTCCGTGTTAAAAGTACGAAACGCTGTGTGGCCAGTGCGATTTTAAATTATACTCTCCAAACAACGACTACCCACGCGTTTATGCCCCATTTACATATGTCAAACATGGCATATGGACTTAACGATACAATAGTTTGTCAGATATTCGTCTAAGTATGACGTTATCATGAATATTCGTTGCATATTAACTCATGGCCCTGGAAAACCATTAAACGAATAGAAGGAGACTAAAATTACATTGTATCTTTTAAGCTCGCATCAGTGTTGATTGTTGTGCATTTCCCGCCCGTTACATGGCAACCTAATTAAAATCCGATGAAAAATATCCACCGGCTAGTTAGCCGCGACTGAAATAAAAAGCATCCCTATTCAAATGAAGAGGCTGCTTATTTCACGGCAGTACTTATGCGTAGAAGCGAGGTCTGCAACTTCCTTCTTCCCAACGACCTGTGTCTTCCCCGCATCATCCTTCGTTCTTACTCGTTCGAACGTCCGCAATAAACCCTGCATGGAGCCCCTCGTAAAAAGTCGGGGATTTAATCAAAGTTTGCCACCTAAGTCGAGACAATATCGCGACGCCTCTGGTAAACTATTAGTCGTAAATCTGGCACCGTGACTGCATGGGTGGAATCGGTCGACCGCAGATTTGTTCGACGTCAAAGCTGCTGTATAAAGGAAGTCCGTGAGAAAAAAGAAAGTGTCAGGAAGAAAATCGTTTCAAGAATTAAAGTTTGTCGCAATCCATCTCTGTTTTTGTTAGAGCCGAAATTTTGCTGAATTATCGGCGTTAAATGTATAAAAACCTACTTGGAAAGTAAGTCAATAGAGAGTGCGAAAGTGCCTTTCAAACGTCGAAGAAATTGCAGCTTTCGGCAAAGTTTTCGAACAAAACTATTTACCTTAAAAAAGTTACTTTTACGTCGTCACCGATGTAACGAATTCTCCGAAAGCTCTTTAAGCACCCAGTTCGATTAATCGAGAATCAAATTATAAAAAATTATTGCCTTTCCAACGTATCCTTAATTATGTAAATTATTGGAGTAGATATGGGGCTCTACCGTAAATTGTTTTTTTTTTCACAAGGAAATAAGCTCCTCTGTGAGGACCGAATTTATTCTACAAATATAATGTTTTATGGGCTGTTGGATTAATTCTGACCCATTGCACGAACTTCTCTCCTCCTATCTTGGAAAGGAGAAACTCGTAATTTTCCAGTTCTAAAACTGAAGCGCAATTCGAAAAAATGAGTCTCATTTGAATATCCCGCCCACGGACACGGAGTTCGAAGGTAGGAGAATTTGAAATTCGAATTTCTCAATCGCAATGGCAATAAGTTCGTCCAGGTTACGCGAACGTTAGGTATGTGTACCAGACTAGTGTCGGCCAAATTCGATTTTCCCTTTACGTTCGACGGGACCGTTGGAAATAGTGATCGGCCGGCTCGCGCATTCAGAGTAGGGTGCTAAACTAGATACGGCGGCGATAGCGATGGAATAGAAGCGGAACCGGGTCAACCAGCCAATACGATGGCTCCGATGGTGCGCACGCCAATCTAGGAGAGGAAGCCGCGGGTGTTCCTTTTCCACGCTCCTGAATAGTGACCCTACCTACGGAACCGCTCCTTTGCCCTATCCGCTCCCTTTCTTCACTCGTGCAGCACTTTTCAGCTGCAATACCAGCGTCTGCATCCACCATTTCGGCGTTTCCCTTTCGAGCATTTTGCTCGTACGTTTCCCCCGGGGATCGAAACGCGGAGACGAGGAGCGATCAAAAAAGGTGAGCACTTTCCAAGAGAGAGAGAGAAAGAAGAAAGTCCGCGCGAAATGGAATTTTCCCTTAGATTCCGCCGATTCGAGAAGCTCCTTGTGCATCATACGGTTCGAAACGCCCGCAGGATCTTGTAAAAGCAATGCACATGCATTTCCTCGAGCTTGCTTGCCACTGTAACTTGAAATAAATAGTTTAAGGCTGATGTAACGTTTCCGAAATACCTAGCGCCCGAAAAAATGTAAGACGATGTTTTCTGAGAAATTTCTTTTCATCCATTTACGAAAGGCACGGGAAACCATTGCCATTTTTCCGAGCACTGCGCTTCCCGGACAATGTTAAAAGCATCTAAACTCTTAATCGAAAAACGAAATGAAGTGACGAGCGTGCATCGTGTCGCCCTACAACCAATTCTAGCTCTGCACCGAAAGGGTCTTATGCATATTAATCCAAAGGAGGTTACAGTCGCGTAATATTAATATCCTATCGGGATGCGCGCGAGCGCGTAAACGGGTTAGGGCAGGCTTTCGCTTAATTTGACGTTCATTCAATTAATCCACCGCAGTCGTCGGCTCGAATGACAATAGCTTCGAGGGCTCTCGTTCCATCGTTTCCCTGACACTCCTAGTCTATATTTAGTAAAGGGCGAATAAGAAAGCGAGAAAAGCAGGTAAGAAGCGTATCTCCGTAAATGGCGATCGATCGCGAAAAGCGTCTCAAACCTGAGCCAACATCGCGCCTTTATTTGACGTGCAAGTGAAGGCTGTCTCTGCTTGTCTCCCTCCGAAGGCACGTCATCCGCCGTCAGGCCTTCTTCAAGCCGCGGCTAAATGGACGAAAACAAAGAACGTTTTTTGCAGCACTTTGAGAGCGTCTTATACTCACTCCTACGTACTGACAATTTTCCGCTTCGTAGAAAATCTTTTCTGTATTTCATCTTTTGGTAATACTATCCATTGTTTAATATGTCCTCCGGCTTTCAATCATTATTGTTAGTGATAATCGAATCAATTCTATATTATGAAATAACAATTTGGATTCATTCATTCAATGTGGTATCACTTTCATTCAATGTGATATCATTTGATCAATGATGGGCAATAAAAATGTAAATAATATAAGGACAATTCGATGGACTTTTTAAGAAATGCGTTACCGTCGGCTCGACTGTCCAAGCTGAGACTGGATCTTTCACGCTAACAGGACGTGCCTCCTTACTCCATCGGCTACAGTTCGTTATCTCGTTATTTCTCGAAGCAAATACACGTCGCTTTGATATCGTCCTAAGTAGTTTTTGCCCCTGTCTTTCTCCATCTGCCTATCCTACTTTCTTGCTTCTCCTCTCACTCGGTCCCTCGTCTGCATGCCATGGTGTTTGCGGTCAAGCGTCTCCTGCGCAAATAACCGCGACCGGTTCGTCCGTTTATTTCACCGATGTCGGTCGGTATTACACGTTAATAAAAATCAGCGAAGCGTCGAACCATCGTATCCTCTCACTGCGATTTCATTCCCTATACTTTTATGCCGGTGGTTTTTGCCCTAACCATTTTCCCGCCTTGCAAAAGGAGAGATCTCTTTTTTACACTCGACTGACCTGTCTTCTCTCATCCACCAATTGTTTCTTTTTCCCCAACGCGAAGACTGTAGCAAAAAATTGACCAATAGTATATACATCGTACATATGATGCAACGGTAAAAAAACAAATGCCAGAGGAAAACATAGAAAAAATATTAATACGATCGTGCGATTTTATCTATCCTAGACAAAGGTTGTCCTAGGGTTTCTCTTCGCTCTCCTTACATGAAATCACGTGACATGTTTACTGAGCCATGTCTTTGAGGCATCTTGTCACAATTTTCCACGTATGCGATCTATCAGCCCAATGGTTCTGATGGAAGGATACGATCTTATTTTGTTGAAGACTTTTCTTGTGATCTTTTCTGATCCCCTATCAGGAAGTCCGGTGATTGGATGCTGTCATCAGAATATATGTATGACGAGCGATGTTGCCCGCGTATTAATCCAATAATGCTTGATTGATTTCTAATTGTTTTATATTCCTTTCAGTATATCATCACTGTACCGAACGAATTAATTATTTGACTGCTATTGTGCTCTTTTCAATTACTGCCAATCCCAGACCGTGCAAGAGTTCAATCCCATTTTGTCGGGTCGAATTGAAGTGCCAATTAAATTTAAACGTTCGAACCATACCCCAACACAACCCAATTAAATCGATAATCTAACGAATATCAATTACGACCTTGCGTTACCTTTGTTGCTGGCAATAAAGAGAAATTTTCCGTAAGCCATCGTCCAAAAGGGTAAATTTTACGCATGAATGGAAAACGAACGCTCAAGTTCTGATTTTACTCGTAACGGACGATACTAATTACTCGGTAGTAGCGTAGGAAACATTGAGGATCGACGATCACCTCAGTAATGGGGCAAAATCGAACGTTTCATTAACAATCTTTGTTTTTATATGGAAGGTAAATTAACAGAGTAATGGAGAAGAATTCAATTTGAAAACAAACACGAATGAATACGAAAAAAAGCTGTCAAAATTAGGTTGTTCTAATTTTTTTTTTTTTTTTTTTTTTGTTGGGGTAATTTCGTTATTATTCAATTGTCGAGCACCGCACCTGGCTTTTGCTTTCTCAACGGAAAAAGGCAATTGATGCGCTATTTAAAAAATCAATTTAAGGAAGCTAATTGCTTCATCGCGTTTTAATTTCTGGAGCATTCATTAAATATATAACGCGATTTCACCGAGACCGATTCATTAGCCGCGGTATTTTGTGCTACGTCGTTAATTATCTTTCTTCTTATGGAAATGAGCAAAACGTCACTTACCGTGATTTTGAGGTCGCGTGGATCGCAGGTATCGTATCGGCGAGTGAATCGCAACACTGTATGTGTTTTATTCTCGTAGCCGAGCTGCAGCTGGTAATCTTGACTGGAATCCATCTGCGGATCTCGATTTGCACCTTTCACATGGCGATCCTGAAACAGAAACATGACAATGCGATTTTTAGAAACAATCCACAGGAAATAGTAAATCATATCCAATTACGCCTCAATTAGCACAAAAAAAAAAGGAAATTCATTATTCCAAGTTTCATAATAAAACTCCGAGAATGATCCTTTCGCTTATGGATTATTGAGAAAGTATCCTGCACCTGTACACGATGCTACACCAGTACTGATTGACCAATGGACATAATTAAGTGCTGCAATATGTTTTTATAATCATTACTAACAAGGGCGTCATGTATACGAATTGATTTTGACTTCGTAAGTTCGCTTCGCGAAATTACTACGCTCTCCCTCGCGTCGCCTGTAAATATTAAAATTATCGAGTCTCCAGCTGCGGATGCGCCATTCGCGACAACATAGATTCGCTGCAAAATTATTCATCGGGAAGCGCCGCGTACGGCGCAGCCGACTACGCAAACATCGCGAAACGTCGCGTTCCCCGAAGCCAGGTAGCTATGCGCGTGTAGCAAAAAGCGGCTTACGCGTTCA
Organism: Trichopria nigra; assembly: GCA_030522945.1. Lineage (NCBI taxonomy): Eukaryota > Metazoa > Arthropoda > Insecta > Hymenoptera > Diapriidae > Trichopria > Trichopria nigra. The sequence continues at coordinate 59,545 of JAPYZR010000002.1, read as the reverse complement.
ATGGTAAAGCGAGAAACGGTAGCGCCTCGCGTCTTCATTCAAGAAATCCCATTCACGTTACAAGTGGGAACATAAACACCTAGCGAATATCCTCATTAATCAACTCGTCTCTAAAGTAAACACGCGGTACGGTGTCAAGCGAATCGCCACGTTTTATTACGTTTATGGAAATTACTGGTAAACTCGTCATGCTGACTGTTTTCATCTGTTGAATTCATTTTACACTCTTTATCCTCATGGACTATCAGGATTGTTGAAACTGACCCATTCGAAGAGAGTATGCTGAGAAGGATTCTGTCAACCCTCCTTTATGTATTATGTGTAGCATTCGCCTACAAGTATTTTGGGTGAAGATAATAGGAAATCGTAATACGTTTCCTTCTTTTGGAATAACCCTTTTTATAGGGTCTATTAGAATTCTTCGTTGCTGCCTATCATCCTTTGTCTAATCAGTTTCTGACAACACAACGCAATGACTTGCAGTTGTCTCAAGTTTTCATGATTGGCTCGGTCGTATATACTACGCGGTCAGTGTCGACATTCAACTGGAGAAATATTCAGTTCCAATGGAGCAGGGTCCAATGCAGCCTTTGAACTCGCCTCAAGTTTTGCCGAAGCTGGATGGATGTAGTAATAGTTGGACGTGAACGCACATTTACTTAGCATCTCTCGACACGATATTCCACAGTTCGGAGGTACATTTGGAATTGGACATTTTTCACTAAAATCTCGTCACCCTGTTCATCATGATAAAACGACATGATAAAACGAAACGTCCAATAATAAAAAGTAACGTCAATATTTATCGCAGTACAATTAGACCTGTAAATAACTATATAAATATCATCTGTCACTTTCTTCAAGTTAGAAGAAGAATACAACAATCGCGTTATCCAGTCTTATCTTATCATTTTTCTGTTCGTCGTCTCATTCTCGTCGTTTTACACGGCGTTCATTTCGCAAGCAAATATAACCCTGCGCGTTTGAAATTCGTTTATACCGCAAAAACGTAATACCCGAGTAATTGCGCAATCGTAATAATTACCGCGCTTGAATAAAATTGCTCGTATCGCAATTCCAGCGACCGGCAAAATCAAACGCAAGAAGGATTTATATATATGTATATATATAATATAGAATATATATACATGTGCGCGCATACAAGCGCCATAAATAACGCGAGGGTTCGCGCGAAACTTCACGGACATCGTATAATAGTGCGTCGTCGGGCGGTGCCACTCGAACCAGCGGAATGAAATTTTAATAAAGCGCTTCGGCAAAAAGAAATTCGTTTACGTGCAAACAATGCGCAAAGTCTCGCGACGCGCGCTCACGTACGTAATTATATCCCGTTCTGATCGCTCCGGAATCTCCTCGACGCCGCAAAAACTCCTGCCTACCCCGCGGACGGGATGAGGATACCCCCCCCCCCCCCCGGCCCCTCGGGGTCCCTGCTCACCCCCGCGGAAATAAAGTCGACCTCAGAATCGCTTTTGCAGGTGGTGTGATCGTGAAAGGCTTCGCGAGACATGTCGTCGTCGTCGTCGTCGTCGTCGTCACCGTCGAAGTGCGACAAAGGAGCGCTTTTTCTCCTTCTGGTCCTTTTGTCGGCTTTTTGTTTCTGCTTCGGTGCGCTTAGCCTTGCCTTCGCAACGGTCACACGTCGTCACGGCGAACAATAGAGGCGATTTCAGGACGCGGAACGTGCCTCCGTGCCTGTAAAGCGAGTCCGTACTATTATGAGCGCTGATTGGCCCGTTCATTAACTCCCGCGGGAGCGAAACGCATTGCCGGACCGCCGATCGCCTTTTGTTCCTCCGTTGAAAATCGGGCGAAATTTGACGAGCTTAGAAGGCTCGCGAGGCCTCTGATTGAATTATGGCCAGAAGCCGTTGAAAACTTACGTTTCGACGGGGACTGCTCGCCTGAAGATGACTGGCGAATGCTACGGTACGTTTATTCTATACTAAATATGCTGCATCCAAACAAAAGATTCCTTTGTGCTTTTAATATTCGATGCAAATTGAACGTTGCCAAAAGTCTTTCTTAAATAAAACAAAATTTTACATCATCATCGATATAATGCCGTATAATTTAACTCACATTCGCCCTCAAGTAGTCTTAAAGCCTCCCTCGGTCTCTCGTGCGTCCCAAGTTTCGTTTTTCCCATATTACCGAATTTAATTAAAACTCATAATCCCCGAAATAATTTATCGCGCCATTTCTCTGAAATCAAGCAGCGTCCCTTTAGACCCTTCGCTGCGCTCAAATCCTCGCGAGAGCCAATATCAGCGGGGTCAGAGTTCAAAGCTCAGAGTCTCGAAGACGGTTCCTGCACGTTCCTCTGATGCGTTCCGCATCTGAGGCTTTCGACACCGGAATTCCCAAAACCGCCCGCGTCCTATAGGTATTCCGCTTGGCAAGCAACGCACAAAGGCGCTGTAAGCCCTTCCTGCCTCCTTCAGAACGTCGGTTGAAGAACTATTTTAAAATGAGGAAAATGATAAACTGCGGAAAATTTGAATGAAATGTAATTCACTGTATTCCCGTTTTTTATAGTATTCGCATCATTAGAATCAGTATCGAGTGGTAATAACAATTTATCTGATTATTTCACAACGTTTACCGCCTTATTCAAGTTATTCTGAATTCTGGGTACTAAATACAAAAATAAAATCATAAAAACTGTAACGTCCCTTGTCCAACTTCTCGTGTACGTTTTCATTGTGTACAGTGTATCAGTGTGGCATTATCGACAAATTAAAATAATTTTATCTTTAACATTCTTTGCTAAATTACTGCAACTCATGCCATCGTTTTAATTTTTTTCTGAAAACTATCAGAGTCATTACATCTCGCGAACGGCACGACATGTAGTCGCCTCCTCGCGACATTGGCCGACGAATGCATCACAAAACCAACAGAAAAGTCGCTGGGGGAATAGAATTCGTACCTATTATAGCGTACGTCGCTCGTATACGTAGAAAATAAAATATTTCATGCTCTCTAAAATTTTTAAATTGTTCCCTTCCTTGGCAGCGAGTCGTTAAAAGCAGTGCAGTCTAACAAAGTACCCGGTGTGCCGCCGCCAGCGAAAAATCATAAAAAATAAGTAAAGTTTCGTGCAAATCGTGCTGCCTCGCTTTCTCGCGTGTACGAAATTGATGACGCCGCAGGCGACCCGTTCCTCGGAAAACTACGTAAGAGAAAGACCGAAAGAGCGAACCGTAGAGAAGGTAGGCAATTCTATGGGAAAACCGGGGGAGGGGGGAGGCCAAGGGAATCTTTTAAACCGCTAAAAAGCATGGTCGAAATGAACGAATGGATTAAACAATGAGAGAGAAGACGACGTACAGCAGAGACAGAAACGCCAAGAGTAAAACGGAAAGAGAGAGAGAGAGAGAGAGAGAGGGGGGGGGGGGGGGGTACGTTTACCAACTCTGTCGATGAAAATTGGAGATTCTACGCGCCTTGCCCCGCCTGAAAATGATTTATTACTTTATCCGTTCATATATCAGCGCAATCTTGCCACTCGTTTCGACACCCAGGCTCATAAACGCAAATGAAATTTCGGGTTTCCTGTTTGAAAATATTCCTCCCCACATGCGCACGACCGTGACCCTTCAGAGACATTGATCTATCAAAATGATGTTTTGTCGCTTCTATTCGTTACTAATGAAATCTCTGCACGGTCTTTTAAATGTTTCCTTTAGATAGGGAAGGAAACAAATGGCGGCGATATGCTTGCGGCGAGAGATCGCTAGCCGAATATTCATTTCGTTTGCTAAACAAATAGGGTGTCCGGACGGGAGAAGCGTTTGCATGACGCGAAATCCTCGGTCCGAGCTATTAAATGTTTGGCTGTGAACTGTAAATATTTATGCCATTCTACTCGAGTCAATATTTGACGAGATTTATGACGGATACTCGGAAAGTATGACTTTTGAAATCAATTAGTAAAGAAGAGGCATCTTTGTCCTCTTAACATGATTTCGTCTTCATTGATCTCCTCAAAAAGAAAAAAAATGTAGAATGGTTCCGAATGGAATTCACAAACAGCTATTGGCAATCTCTCTCTTTGTAGCTAACTGGCAAGCACCGTAAATGCCCCGTAAAAAATTGTACAATGATCAAGTATATATACGCACGTCCTCGACGATAATCCAGCGCGGCACGCGTTACATCTATGCCAGTTTAACGGAGACGCGTAATCGTTGGGTAAAATTATACATCACGCGGCGCGTTACACAATATTCGCAATTACCTCATCGATAGGTGGTACGCGGTGTTTAATACGCGGTTAGCGCTGCAATGAGTCGTTGAGTACGGCACTATTTAAAATCCGATCTATTCATTATCCGTCATAGGCGAAGCAAGCGGAACTCCGCGTGTATCCCGAAAGGCGATAACGTATAATCGAGTGTGTTTCATTTATTTTGAAATGCGGGCCAATCACGCGAATCCCGTAACGTGGGAAAACGACGAATTGACAGGTTGCGGTGAGATCTAGGTTTCAGGGCTTTCACTCGTAAATTTCGCTACTAGATTTGATGCCGGTATCGAATTCGGGCCGAAGACTTGCACCAGGGGAATCCGCGACTGGTCATACGCTACACGTATATATATATAGAGGCCATTAGGCCAATTACGTCATCCTGACTGCCGCGCTGGATGCACGACGACACGGCGACCTCTGGTGGCTGCAGGTGGCGGAAGAGAAGTGAGGATGAACGATAGAGCGAGTGATATACACGGGCAGGTGGATTGAGAGCGATAGGTTTCCGAAGAGAGAATGAGATGGAAAGACGAGAGACCGCGAGAGAAAGAGGGAGTCAGGTATATATGTATATATATATACACACATAACTGAGCACTGAAGCTCGCCTAATTGGCTTTTAGACATACGAGGCCGGAAGTGCATCAATGCTCCGACAAAAGCGCACTACCAATTTTTTATCCGCACCGCTGCCTGCGATAGATGCACTGATTGCTTCGCGAATTGCAAAGTACGTTAGGCGTGAAATATTTAATAAATTTGCGCTAATACGTTATTAGCGTGGAAACGAGCGTTCGACTAACTCGTATTTAAACTATAGTAAATATTTTAACTGGCGTAACGTAATCTCGCCTTGAATTGAATTCCATTTTTATCGTAAAATCTTTCTTCGCTACGATTCTTAGATAAAAGTTGTTCGACTGCAAGCTGCAGCTCTTTTATTTATGCATTTATTTTCATCTCCATCGCGCAAAACTTTGGGAATGTTAAATCGAAGATGATGAATTTAACACTTGCAATGCGTCTATATATTTGCATTTTTATTGTCCCTTCTACTAAAAGTGAGAATAGAAAACACTTTTACTCATGGGACAATTGGGTGATGGTAAAAAGTTGCACTTTACATACTTGTTTTGAAAATTACTATTGAGCAAAGGGCATTCTTATTGAACCTTTTTCAATAGTCTCCAATAAACTTTTTTAATTAAATTTTCTTTGCAATGGTGCAAAAAATCCGGTCAGAAGAATTCACACACGCGTGCCGGGTAATTACAATTAAATCATGTTTACGAAACCGGTTTCAATCGATGTCTCTCTCTCTCTTTGTCGAAATACTCATGAAATTGATAACGTTACCGACAAGTAGAACGAGAGCCGCCAGCATCGAGTCCAGCGATCGACACGCGAGGGTATAACGCACAAACCGTGTGCTGAATCATCGTAAAAGATAACGGTCAACGAAAATATACGTATGACACAGGGCGCACGGTATCTGTATTTGTGTATGTCAATGTTGATATCAAATTGAACGCACACATTTGTCCATGGCACCGTCTATATACTGGTTTATATACCAGGAGAACACCGCGTATACCTGTGCATAAGTGATGTTCGAGGACTGGTGTTCTTCTTCGACTGAAGGTTGCGATGCTCCGTCGAGGTACGTGTAATAAATGAGTGAATCGATGAAGAATTCGGCATAATTTATTCGCATTCGCTAATTCGAATTAGCAATTTATTTTGCATCGAGCATTTCACGTAGCGTACAATGCATCTAGATATCAAACGGGATATAATTGCAAAAAGCGATACAGCATTTATTCAACGTAACGCACACACGAGGACGTCAAAAATACCTCTGTACGTCACAAAGGTAGACACGCAACGTAGTCAGTCTATAGTGGGAAGAGTATTACGGTAGATTCCGTAAATTCGATACCGAACCGCTCACTCCGCCGATGTACTTCAAAACGGATAGCCCGACCCGTGTCGTATTGTCACGCGTGTCTCTTCGTGTTTTTCTCTCTCTCTCTCTCTCTCTATATATATATCCCATCATTGTGACAATGCACCAGTACGGCTCGACATCGATAATTCATTCCCGAGCGCCGGCAGGATGATAAACGCAAAAATAACCTCGGATATACAAGCGAATGAAATGATGATTGACAATTTTATAAATTAAACGAATTCATTATTTAACACGTTAAAACGAGGGTTTTTAAGTTAATAATAAGTCGAGGCTCATGTAGAACGCAACAATTATTCGATTATTTACAAAGAGTAATTGAAATTGTCTGTATCGCAATTAATTAGTTGCGATTTACTTTCGGAAGATCATAATGAGGGGGCAATCGCCAATAACATCCGAAACTGGTACTTGATTGTAACGTCCCGTCACAAGTGCTAGCAAACGTTTTCACCCGATGTTCCAATGAATATTCTTTCTTTGATAATTTGTTCAAGTTTTTTTTTTTAATTAGGACGATGCAAGTGCTGATCATGCTGAGATTAATCGTGTCTTTAATGCGATCCTGTTCTCGTTGGTTTTAGTAGTTCATTTATCGGGCTAGACCATTCGAGCCAATACCCAAGACAACCTTGCGCAGGCGCCAGATAACTCGAAAGTATCATGGGACGCTTGAGCGATACATCGATATAAGCGGTTCGCGACGTAAATATCGCACAACAAGACCAGCCAAACGGGCGACTTTCGCTTTTCAGCCCGTGCAATACAAGGAGCTCCGTCCGGCACTCGATCGCTCGCGGCCGACTTAACGGTAACCGTGGACTCGTTTGTATTAATTACGTGGATGTTGATAACGCCGCCTTGCACCGGCCCGAGAAGATTCTTGAACGTAACATGCGATGCGTTGAGTCTCAAGAATGCCGTCATTACGCTTCGAGAAACTGGATTCCGCCGTTAAACACTTAACCCTCGTTTAAGCAGCTACCGTCTTCGTAATCCACGCGTCTTTACCTAACCGTTCGTATACGAGACCCCCCCCTGCCCCAGCCCACGGATGTTCGTGTCCTTAAATCCGTCCCCGACATCCCTTCTTGGATCCCACGTTCTTCATCGACGAGGAAGTTCTCATACATGAGAAACCACCGTTTCCGGTTCTGCCGGTATCGAACTAGAAAAATCTCGATGCTCTGCAAATATTGTCTGATCTGAGACAGACAATTGCAACTCCTCGTTTCATCTGCCGATGACGCGATATTTCAATTCTTCTAGCGAGTTTTTCACATGTTACATACTTGCGAGTTATTAACGATATACATCCTGTACACGGACTTGTTGCAATGATATGCGAGCAATTACTGATTAGGACCTGCCCGGCAGATTAATTATTCAATTGCTATTGTCGGTTTTGAACGCTGTGGCGGCTTCACACGCGAGACACAAATATCAATTGCCATCGCGCTCTTATGTATTTTCGCGAACCATTGCGTTTTTCGAATAAGATAAACGACCCGGTCATTCCGTGTCATTTTCGCGCGACTTTCGCAGTTTACATGTCCGGATATATCATTTCAGGAAACATGCAATTTTCGGATCTAACACCCGAGCTTTTCAGCGCTGACACTCGTACCTGTCTGGACGCGCAGTCAGACTCAGCGGTCTGCTCAGACGCGAGAAGAGTCATCGGTGCGCGACGCCGTTATTCTTTTACCCTTCCATCTTTTCAGTTTTCCGGATAGCACTTTTCCACTATTACGTTTTCATGCCGATTCGCCGACATGTCCGCGCGCATGCATCACACCTCCCGGATGGAACCCGAAAAAAGTTGATGGAAGAAAAAAGTCTATTCCGCAGAATCGGGAGCGGATGTCATATCTTACGTACATCGCAGGCTACGCCAAGTGTTACGACGTGCTGATTTTTTGCTGATAATATGTAATACTTTTGCCCTCTTTTTCCTTTAAGGCGAATTCGCATTGCCACCTCGACAAACAGCTAGCTAAAGTCTTGTCGTGATGCGTTATTGTCGGAATGATAACGCACGCAAGCTGACACTTTGTGTTTGCGGTATATTGTCCTGGATACCCGAAGCAAAGTTCGTGCCTGTATTTGTTTGTCCTATTGAAAATTGAATTATCAACTGAGATGAATATATCATATACATATTGTTATAAACGCGATAGGTTAGGTTAGAGTGAGACGCATATGGTACTCTAAATTAACGATCTACATTAATACGGTAATAATCATCGCTACTTGCAACGGTATATAATACATATTATAGCTGTAATTCAATATCTGCCGTGATTACGCACGTTCTACACACTTCATTACCGAATATCAATAGGACTGATGAACGTCGCGTCGAGAGCTCACGGCGACTATTTTTCCCCTATATCCCTATCACGCCCTATATGCTCTCTCATTTTCTCGTTCCCTTCACTATCTATCTTATTTATCTTTATTCCGCGCACTTCGTTCGTCCTTCGCGTGTCCTAATTTTCTCGAATCGAGCCCTTGTCTTATCTCGATCTTCTCCTTGTCTTCTCCTCCCACCACCTGGTCTTCGGAATATCGAGCTCGACAGATAAAAGATAAAAGCGAGCAGTAGGCCAGTTTCACCTTGATTAGCGCATGCGCAGCAACCTCGCAGTCACACTTTATCTCCTCCTCGTGCGAGTGCATGCATTTACATGTATAGTCGTGTAAACTTCGAGGATTCGGCGAAGTCGATAGACTACAATATCGTCTACGATTGCGCCAAAGACTTATGAGCGAGTAAATGATTTTTAGACAAACCGTTCCGACCAAGTTCATTTAAGCTTATTCGCTCTCGGGAAATCGATACTGACATTGTTAAGTGATTTTTTGTTTTTTCACGTGGGCGTAGATCTCACGCGCTTATTTCTTCCTCCACCGGCTCGTTTCTCACGTCCGTGCCATGTTTATGGGAGACTCGGCGCTTTTGCGTTTCTCCATCTACCTCCCGCTGTGCGTGTGCGTGCATCCCGCGAATCGATGCCGCGTACCGCCGTCCCGATCGTAAACGAGAGGCGAATATAGGGTTCCTTATACGCTCGCGCAGTCATCGAGCCCTTATCTCGGAGACGACGCGTTCCTAGTGCCGATCTTCCCGCACCATCTGCAAGACGGTCGACTTCCGCTTTCTTACGAAGCTGCTTTCGAAGTCAGTATGGGGAGGGCAAAATTCCTCCAAACTTTTCACCACTTGGAATTTGAGGCGATACCGACCAGCGCTCTAGAAAATTACAGGTTAGATACACAGAGGCTGAAGTTGGAAAGGAGAATAAACGAATCGGTTTATTCACAATATAATGGGAATAAGTGAATTTATCTAATTGCTTTAGCGGAAGTAGTTACAAAAGTAAAATGCTATTGAGATAAGCATCGCATCGTTAAAAAATTTCATTTTACAATGCATTTGGTTCGTTTAATTAGTCCGTAACGCGAAGAAACGTTAGCGCTTCCCGTTCACGGAAAAATAAGGCACTGCGTTATTAAAAATCATTTCCAGCCTTTTATTGTCATCTAGATAGTCATATAAAAGACATTGTAAGAGGCCGATCGGACTTTTTAAGTCCTCTGGATCACGGATGTGAATATAACCAGCATTTTTCCCCTTTGCCTTACTCCTTTGTCGAGATGCCTATCAGCTGTCCTGGCTATTGCGTATACTTAAGCGAGAACCGCATGCTGTCTTTAAAAGGCGCAATACTCGCAATTATCGATTACGTTGGAAACTGCATTGTACAGTAACCAAATCAAAGTATTTTTCCGAGAAAGAAGCCCGGCATTTATGAATTCTGCTTTGAAGCCCGCTGGACAACGAAAGACGACGAGAGAAGTAAAACAAGAGTTAAAACAAATAAACCAACGACGAAGCAGTGCGAGAAATGGCGGAGAGAAATAGAAATTCCATTGTGTACGGTGGCCCTCTCATCTCCATAACGGGTCCCACTTGGGCTCGACTATCAAGATCTCCCGATTCTTTTTTCTTCGCATCCTCCACTTCATTCCTCTTTGTGAGCAACTCGTTGAGGCCTCGCGGTCCTCGATCCGATTTCCGATTGTCGTCTTAGCCGGCCGAAATTGTCCGAATCGGTGCATCGCGTATATCGAACATCGACGACGTTAATCGGCTGTACCGAATTGAAACGATACCTATCGTATTCCGTGAGACGCAGTGCGTGGCCCTGACGCCATACAAATGCCTGGGATGTAAAGGATTGCGCATGGCGCAGATAATACTGTTGAAACGCCCGGGATGTAGATGGATAATTGAAAATAATGCGGCGGCAATGGGCATGATTCCTTAAGGACTACTTTGAAAGGACTTTCGTAGAATCATAATCGTCGGACTGTTACTAATTTTCACTGCGGATGTCTTTTGTCAACATTTACTGTACAACGCGTATTTGGTACGATCAATCGAAAAGAATGAAACTTTCGGGATCTGTTATTCGGAAATCCTTGCGGACGACGTGAAATTTGGAAAATATTAAGCAAAGTCATGGGATTCTTTAACGTTCGCGATACTTTGGATTGTCATGAATCATGGAAATCCGAGAAACATCCTTATGATTGATCGTCAATGACCGAAAGATCTCTGATGCCGATAAAATATGCGCCATGAAAGGAGTAAAGAAGCGACTTACGCGAAAGAAAGATAGAAAGTTGCGAGGTGCGCGATTAAAGTCGACTTGCCCTTGATTTCGACGACTTACTTTCTAAGGATTTGTCCAAAAGCGGAGATATTCGCGCCGATATTCAGGCAACGGACGTAAGGGTATTACTTTCGACGTATCTCGAATCTTTTGACGTTTCCTTCGCGAAGAATTCTGAATAATAAGTGGTCTCGGCAAGTTTTCGTTGAATTGTAGGCTACCGCAAGTTACGTATCGCCTTTCTCGACGCAGAAATTTCAAACGAATAATGCCAGCAATTAATTATTGTTACATAATACTGAGAATTCATTACTGAATCCTACTTTATATTAAGTACGGTTTTCAGAGGATTCTCTAGCAAACGCATGCTCAGCAAACGCAAATGTATATTGAGGATAGCTTTAAATGTCCAGTGAAATCGAAAAATCGCACCTTTCGCCGATGAACTTTACTGTTTTAAATTTGCAGTTGACCGTCATTTTCTACAATTTATTCCGCGACTCTTATTCGCTAGGTCCAATAGAATTAGCGAGCAGCGATATTTATATATGACAATCACAGGTGAAAAACTGTATCGGCGGCTTTTTACGAGACGTGCGCCGGTCAAGTACGATCGAATCCAGCGCGCTGCGACAAGAACGTCAGCAACGAATGTTAGTGACCACCTAGGTGAACCGCGCCTTTTCCTGTCGAGCACACGACACGCGCATTGCCGCAATCACGCCGCCACGTGCGCTAGTGTGCATACGTGTACCTGCCATATCGGACTGCCTACGCGCAAAATCATTTCGCGGCGCCGCGATTCGATTGGACGACCGTATCGAAAATAAAGACAGAAATAAGAGGAAAAAGGGACGCGTCACACCCATGGAATCAAGGTGTGGAAGAGGAAACGAGGAATGAAGTGCAAGAACTGAAAAGGAAGGTTATGACAGAAAAAAGAAAAACGTCTACTCGGTGTCATCTTTGGTGTAAACATTAGTAGCAGGTTTCGCAGGGTGCTGGGCGGCCAACCGTGAAAACGATGTCTCGCCAAACGCCTCTCTTTCCCACCCGACCTTGCGCCATCCTCAGTCTCTCTCTGCCTCTATCCTGCCGAGAAATATTTCGCTGTCCTCAGGGATCGGCGCAAATTTCGAGGAAAGGAATTTCGCTCCCCGGTGACTTGTTTGAAATTGTAAAATGCTGCATTGTCGCTTCGATAACTTCGCTATGAGCAATAATGTTCTCTCGCGTCGCGATCGATTTGCGAGCGGTACGAGCTGGACGTGATAATTCATTGTGACGGCGCATCGCAACGATTCTATAAAGCAAACGGAACGAAATTTGACGATAGAAATTATTTTGGCACTTGATTAATCGCACGAAATACTTCATCTCCTAAAACGACAACCGTTCTAACGATATTAAGTAATGCGGAGCATTGCACCAAAATCTGTTCCCTTATAACGAAACGCGGCAAGTGGCTTTCCGTCGCCGGCCCCGTATCCCAGGGCGATACTGCACGAGCGAGATTGCGGTTTATTAATAAATTACAATACCGCCGAGAGTTGCACGAGTCGTTAATTAACCGGACCACCTTCCGCGCTCCTGAGACTGCACATCACGACAAGAATACAATTTCTAATTACTCCCGGCGCGGCGCATGCAGAGCGGTTGAAAATGCCGAAGTCTCTCCAGGGAGGATTCGAAAGAGTAACTAAGGATTCCACTCCGGCAATCGGCGCTTACTTGAGGTTTTAACTTGGCGATTTATTTCCTGCTGGTCAGTTTTTATGTTTTAAATTAATTTCAAAGTCGCGTCTTTGCGTCAGTTTACTCGCTTTATTAATATTCCGTAACCGCGAAGTTTATACGTGCCAAATGATTAGTTGTATATCAAACTCATAAAAGAAGTGGCTTTTTTTTTAAAATTACCAATAAGTTGTTTATTTTTAGTAGAAATGGACATTTTAAACCACGGCGCTTCTTTGTGCCAAGAACGAATAGCCATAAATAGTAAACTCTCGTATCTGGAATAGGAGCGGGTCTGGTAGCCCCCCCCCCCCCCTCCCTGCAGCATCAGAAAATTATTTTCCTCCAAGGTATTTCGACAGAGAAGTGACAGCGACGTCCGTCCATTAAACACGACAAATTTACAAGCGCTCCGGAGGCATTTTCCAACAGGGCTACGAACGGTTATCGCCGACAGACATCCGCCTATACGTATCTACGGCGCCCCTTTTCTATCCTTTTCTATGACGTGTGCATCTTTTCGATGACTCGTCGAAAGGAATATTTCGTCAAGACGATTCTCTCGACGGTAAACGCTAATCCACGGATTCGTCACGGACTCATAAATTTCTACTTTGCGTTGCATGCGCCGGGTATACAATTAATGCGTAGATAACGGATTGGAATTGTTTCGTTAACTCACGTATTCAGCAATGTCTATATATAGCTCAAAGCTATTAAAGTGATTGAACGCTCGGGACTTACCTGCAACAAACAATAAAAATAACACATTAATTTCATTTCAATATGACCCGCACGATGAATAATAAATAGTCTTTTTATATTCATTCATTCCTTTTTGTAAACATTTGACGTTTCTATTATTAATAACGGGACTATAGGCGCATTTTCTGGGAAACAATCAAAATTGTTTACTGAAATTTAATTGATTGACACGTTATCGCCGTAGGCACTAATTTTAAATAAAATCGGTTTTCGGTCAATCGCCGAGGTTACACTATTCGGTATACGTGATGTTCGTGAAGTTTAATACAAAGGAGCAACAAAACGTGCGATTCGAGTCATTAAAGCGGCAAATTATTGATAATCGATTTGCTTGCCGCGCGATGCGACTTTCCAAAGGAGTGTATACTGATGCATCCGCACAATAGGTAAACCTTCGCGGAAAAATAAGCGATAATACTGTCCGCGATTCAACAACCGACACCACCCGACGCAAGCTTCGCCGTCATAAACCGCGTTTTAACGAGCCACAGTGGTGCGCTGGCACTTGACGCGGACTCGGAATTGACATTTTTCATGACGCCAATAAATGTTTGACTATACAGTCAGGACGTCTCGTTCGGCGACGACAGAAAGGCTGGTTCTTACGGACGATTTAATGCACCAAGCATGTTCCGAATAAGATTCTTGGGCAATACATACTTAATTTAATTGATGGAAAGATTTTTATCGAAATGGGCGTGTATGGATAAAAGGGCTGTATAAGACAGAGGTAAAAGCCTTTTATTCTGTATATGATATAATGGAAGGAAGTGTGGTAGGGAGAGAGAGAGAGGTAAAAATTTCACCGATTATTTCTATGTAAAACATCAGTTCTTGCTGGGAGTCATTTATGTACATTTATCAATTATTATAAATTAAAGGCAGCAACCATAATGAAATAGGCCCCAGAACTCCTCATGAATTTTTATGGCCATCGGTAAATAATGTAAGAGCCAGGAGCTCTTGCAACGGCCTCGATCATATGATTCCTATCACGATGGGCGTGTATGTCGGGGAAAAAGAGAGAGAGAGAGAGAGCGAGAGAGAGAGAGAGAGAGCGAGAGAGAGCTTGAGAGAGAGAGAGAGAGAGATGGTCCTTGAGAGGAGAGACAAATAGAGGCCGGACGATCGATGAAACGTATATGGATTCGAGGTGAGGTATTTCGTCGTGCTTCCGTTCAAAATTCCAGATACTATATCCAAGTACCGCGCCCTTTCTATAGACTCCGTTTATTCTTCGATAGAGTCATGGTATTTTTACGCGGTGATAAGCTTAACAATCGAAACTCCACTGAACTTCACCCGTGTTGTGGATCTTTTCCTTTCGTTATTTTATAGTATTTCAGTAATGTCGGCGTCTCTGTTCGAAACCGGTTATATCCCATAGTTCGTAGTTACGACGCTTTAGCTATCCGAACTTTAGTTGGTCCTAAATACCGTTAGCGTTATCTAATCTACCGAGCAATGAAACCTCGATTTACTAAAACGTATTATGGTAAACACATTTATTCTTGGAAATACGCCACAGGTATTTTCAGTTGGATGCAAAATATCGACAGATAAAAAGAACTTCTCGTCTATTAAAAAACACTTTATTTTCTAAATTTACTTCGAACAACAGGGACAGAGTTACAATCATGTCTAAATATTGTCGACTTGCAACATTCCGAGACATCAATTACAGATGATGTACCTCACTACTCGAGTTTGTAGGTCTTGCCATTGAGAATAATTGTCCCCGAGGAAGATCTGGTTAGAAATTAAGTAGCGCTTCGAATCCATCAATCTTGAGCCCAAAACAAACACCATTGACATGCAAATGCGTCTGACTATGGAGCATTCTAATTACGGAGATTACTGTGAGTTTCCGTACGAACCGTTTACGTTATCAATTGCACATAACGAAGCATTGTCTCAACCACTTATGCAAATAGCCGTCATTTCCTCAAGCGATAAATCTATTTGCACAAGGCCAGACGCGAAAAAAAGTAAACGAGCAAACATACACCAGCTACGTTTTCTCCAATTACTCGATCAATTTAAAGAGAACCCAATCGCGCACTCTGGCAGCTTCTTCGCTCGGGAGCTAAAATGCTCAAACTGTTATTTCCTATTCGCAATTCCCGAATCCGCCATGATGGCACCGGAACCCCATCTGTTTTCTCAGCAAACAGCCTTAAAATCTCGCGCAACGCAGTGTTGTGTCAAGTGCCTACAATTTTTTAGGCTTCCCAATGTAATCCCTGAGAATGTCGCGGGAGGATCCCCTTTTAATGCCTCGACGGCGCGTGCGTAAGTGCGCGCTCGTGTTGGTGCGATCCCTCCCCGGTTTGTTATTGGCGCGGTAAGTAGTCCGGCTACTTGAACGGCCAGATAAAATTAGCTGCAACTGGTTCTCCGCTTGCTTTTACTCTGTTTGGAGCGCTATAAAATCTCTTCGCTCTTCTCTCTATTAGTCGTGCAGCATCCCTCGCTCTCATTCACATCCGTTTCGTAACGACTTCGTTGGAACCAACACTTTAAACTTTATCCACAATGTTTGTGTATACGTATGCACATATACATATACCCCCTGCATTATGCAAGTCAGGTTTGTTTTCGTCAGTCTACTATAGTCGTAGAGCCATTCGTTTCGAGTAATTTTGAAATAAGAATGCATATATTTTAGTCACTCATAAATCTATTCAAACCTCCTACGAGAAATGGTGTGAAGTACGGAAGTTCAGGGATTTTCGTGTTGATTACTGCTCATCTTTAAGAATTTTTAAATTAATTCCCTTACTTACACACGCTGACTAGCGTAATTTATATGCAACGGGATGTAAAGAGTACGTATTCGAGTTCTTCATATGCATTTAACTGACAGTGCCTCCGGGGAAGCCGAGTGCACAAAACGAATGGCTCGTTTGCAGGATTCGTCAAGCAGTCAAAAGGTGGAGACTCGCAAACCCGTGTGAATTGCGGTAGCAACCTTCGTGTTGTTTTCAAGTTCTTTCTATACGTGATTCGTAGCTGGGTACGGTAAAAATGTCACATGAAGCAAAATTGTAGGCTTATTTAAATGTCACGCTATCGTTGGACAATACAATTAGTTAGTTACGTCAACGCAATGTTCAACCACCTTGTGTAACTTTAAATGACTAATTAATGGCGTCAATTTCTTCGAATTCATTAGCTGCGTGATCTCCTGTCTTTTCACGGTATCCAACAAAACCAGCGCGTCGTTTGTAAAAATTTCAAATGAAGATGTCGCAATCCTGAAATTCATACTAATTAAAATGGCGTTTCCCCGTATATTTCCCTGGAAAAAACGAAGCTGAAATGATGAATGGCGGCGGGATGAAAAAGAGGAAAAGCAGTTGGCAGTAGTCCGAGAAATGCTACGTGTAATTTCATCTCGCGGTTGCGTCCTGTTCCTTCGCGAAAGTGGCAAAATCTCAGGCTTGAAAAAAAAATGCGAGATAGCGGAGACGTCCAAGCTAGATGGATAGTCGTAGGAGGTGAAATAGAACGAACGGCGAAAATAAGCGAACGTCAAGTGGCGCCGAAATAAACCTTCTTTGAAAGCAGTGCCGGTACTTCGCTACATTTCCACCCACGTCACACTTCGACGCCTCGCGTTGACTCCCTGACATCCTTTTCCTGTTTTTTGTGCGTTGAAATCTGTCGCCTTTTATTTTCACGCTGGAGTTGTATCTCACGCTCACGTAATGAATTGTAATTTGTAGATGCAATTCGGATTGAAAAGCTTCGGCTAATAATGTTCGTACGATACCTCCGTTGACAGAGATAAAGGAATAAGTCGGTCGGTATGTTTCTGACTTTAATAAACGCATATAATCACGCGTGTTTGTTGGATTTGCGGCCTAATTACAAAAAAGAAGCAAACAGAGGAAAGAATGACGGTGCACTGAATTGTATATCCGGTACTGCGAGTCCTGTCTCAACATCGGCAGTCGTGAAGAAAAAAGGCAATCGTTTTAAAAACGATGTATCAAACTTATAGCACCATTTCTCGGGAATCCTTTAGATATTCATGTGACGCTTTGCGGTTTCTTATTTTATTCGGTTTCTCTTTCCGGTGCGCGCGATCGCCTGCTTCCACAGTTGGCACCGCGAGCCCTCGTCCTATTATGCTTCTACCTTGGCGCATTCCACCTTTTTTGTCCGCACTACTTCGCTCTTATCGCGGCTCATTACTGCACGCAGGATGTTGACCAAGTCGAGTTGTTGAGCGAGAAGCAATTGTCCCGTGAAGAGCAACAGCTCCTGGGAGGGTTTGCTCTAATGCCTTGCAATCGTCGGTAAGAAACTTGAAACCAAAGTTACGACCGTCAATCGAAGCTTCTTCATCATGCCAAATAAGCGGTTGTTCGCTACTTTTACCCTGTTTTTTCACCAATTTACAGCTTTTTCCCGAAGTAATTTTGTCCCGGTTCTCACATTGCACCGTGATGTTACGGTAAATGTATTACTTATGCTGCTCACTGTTCTCGTTGAAAAGGATATAGCCATTGGCAAATAGATCGCTTAAAAACGGTGCGAGTAATGTCGTTATTGCTATATTATGATAATCCTGTTATTTGACTACATCATTGCTGTGTAATTATCCGATAACTACACAGCCAATGCTGGGGAAAATTGCGCGACTCATCGGGTGCAAAATCAATCATCATTCTAAGTGACAAAAGCTGCATTTAATACCTATTGCTGTTGATGAATGTCAGAAGAATTATCAAAATTGTCAGTGGAATTCACGAAGGTCAAAAGTATTCAGAGATCTAAATGTCCCTTTGCCCAGAGGATACATATATTCAGAAATAGCAGAATAAATTCAAGCAGCTTTTTCAATTAACATTTTTTATGCATTCAATTGACATTTCTCTACGCTCAAAATTGTATTCGCAAAAGATGTGTCCGAGAAACAGACACCTATCGTGGTTTTTTATTTTTTTAAAATGGAAGTGCGAATAAGGCATTAATGCAGATTACGTTTTAACGAGACTTTCATACTTTTACGAGCTTGGAGTTGATGGCTCTCGCAATGTGCACTGTACCGTCTATTTCGTTAGTTCCCACGTGTGCGACAGTCGCACCAACTGGAGGGAGGATTGTTGAGTGCAGGGATAGCGACGGCAATGGCGAATGAGATATATTCAGTAACATTTGTATGATGACCGCTATAAATCTTCTGCGGCTATTTCGGGTCGCAGCTGCGGGCGCTGATAGGCTATCGTGCCTCACGGTCGGATTCGGGCAGACTTTTTCGTCGCGACGAAACGACAGAAATGAGCTGCGAATGGTAATAGAGCAAAATATAACTTGTATACAGCTTTTTCTCTTTGTATCATCAAACGCTAAGTTACGCGTTGATGCTTCCATGAAAATCCCCAGAATAATAACAGTTATAAAAGATGGCTGCTCCGAGTATTTAAGCGATACGTGTCATCAAATCTTTCTGTAAACTGTAAAACGATATATTACTTAATTTCAATGAATATCGATTCAATAATCTCAAGAACGTCTTCGTATAAATTTATAGAATCAATTACACGGCGAGTTTACACTGACCCATCAGCGTTGGCAATTTCGCAAGCCTGCATAGTTGTGCTCGCTGGTCGATTGCGCAATGCCCAGCTACAAGAATAACAGCCTAAATAAACGGACAATAATTTCAAAGCAAGTCATACCGCAACAATATCTCCGGGGCCGAAACGCACCTGAGCATACTGAATGAGCGCTGTCGGACGTGCTCGCAGTTATACGCATTGTATTTAACAAGCGGGAATAAATAAATCTCGCCGCGAGCGGCAGCTGGCGACAAATGACCAGGGTGGATTTTTGTGCCGCACGTCGACGGCCCATTGAGAAGCGAGATCGCGAATTTGCGAGCTACCGGGAGGCCTTCGCGGCGTATGCCAACACACGTCGCTTGAGTCGCTCGGAACAATATCATGACGAAGAAAAGGAAGAAGCTACCAAGTAGCGACGCAATTAAAATCAGACCTCGGCCGGTATAAAATCCGCTCCGAGTCAGCGACGCCGAGTTCTTTACCCTCTTTAAAGTGAGCAGTGGTCCCATTATATGATTCAGCACGCACACACTTGCGTCAGCTACTGAAAGAAACTCGGCAAACACGGGTCTCTGATTGCGAGCTCACGTCTTTCTCTTTTGCTCTCTTCGTGTGGCCAATACAGCCTTCGTTACTTTTCTATCACTATACTGTCATTTCGATACCACTCTTTATTTTAATTTACTCTCCTGACTTCCTTTATTTAGAGTGGATATCGAATAAGTTCCGCCAATTGTTTCACTCTCTTCGCCTTGTTTCTCGCTTTGCTCACGTATCCACTTTTCTATTCTTTATTCTTTTTATTTAATACTTTTAAACTACTTTTCGTTTCTTTTGGGCATGCAATTCAGAAAGGTTCACTTTGTTGTCGTTTTTTTTTTTATACATAGCCTACTTACATTCTATTGTATGCTGCTTTATGTTAGTACCTCCTGACCATTTTTGTAACAACAATCTCCATTTTACTATTTTTCTCAGGTCGTTTACCGTAACAGTCTCATCCACTCACGTTTGCCGGGCAAAATAGGCCTACGACAAAGAGTATACGAAGAAAGGAGACCGAAGATCACTGCGGAGGAAGGAGTCAAGCGAAGCTGGGTAAAGTCAGAGCTATCACTGCATCTCCTCATTACCATAACTAGTTTCTCGCTCCTGGTCCTCTGGCTTCTCCGTGACCACCTCGTTCTTCCTCTTTGCCCTGTGTTGCCCACCGTACGCTCTACGTCATTCTCGACGCACGTTTACGCATGTCGGATGGTGAGATCCGAAGAGGGAGTGGACAACGAGACGGAGAAAGAAGAAGCATTAAAAAATTGTCAGAGAATGAGATACAGCGAGAAAACGATTAAAAAGGCGGCGCGAATATAAAGATAGGCTCGTACCAGAACGGGAAGGATGAGAATTGGAAAGTAATTGAAAACCATAACGTGTGACCGCGATGTGAATGAAACTAAAGGAATGAGATTCGCGCGCGCTGTTACGAATTATAAATTAAATTCAACTCCCACCCACCGGGCCGAAAGAATACTTGAGTCTCTTAACCTTCCAATGGAGCCTAAAAATATATAACGTATTGTCGAGTCAAAGATTTGCCTAACTCTCCAGAAATAATTTGATTGTTGTATATATATATATATATGAAGCTGAAAGCAGAAGCCGATTCGAAATGTGAGGGTTCCGTTTTATATTTTCTTAAAAAGTATACATTTTAACGTACCAATAACCCAAAATATGAATGAAAAACCTTACTGGGGTTTTCAAAATAATGAGAACATCTCTTCTTTAGAATCGGCTGCTACGAATAGGCCGCTAGATTCATAGTCCTATTGTATAACCCAACAAACTTAGTCAATTCATTGATAAAAAAATTGTCTTGTAAACATAGTTCATCAACAAATGCACATTCCAATTTAAAGTTGAGTCTCGGCCCCAGTTATCCGAGCCATACATAAGCAATGCGAGTAAAATGCGAGCAAAATGCGAGCACGAAGAACGGAATGAACAAGGAGGAGAGCAAATTGAAAAAGCAAACAAATCAAAACTCTGAGCAGAAGCACACGCTGCAAAAGCAAAATCTGGATCGGAGATGTAGTCGCTCTCCTTATAAGATGATGCTCCTGGAGGGTGGGCCTTGTAGAAAGAGGAGGCGAGTGCGAGATCATGCCGATACGAAGCGTTACCAAGCAGACCCAGACCCATAGACTGGCCAACATGAAAGGTCCTTGAGCACATGGGCCCACGGAGTATAAATAAGCGAGTCTCGTGATCTCATTCCCATTGGACTCGCGTATCTCCGTCGACTTGCACTCGTGAATCTCTCGAAATGAGGCGTCTCTCCCTACTACCGGTCCCTCGGCGGTTTAAGGGCCCTTTCCGCTTCTGTGCAGCGCCTGATAGTTGGCGGTACGAGCAAAAACGTGACGTTTCTCGTTTCGACCTTATACGAGCCCCCGGTTAACTTTTTTTTTCACGCAAAATGGGTGTTGCGACATGCTTGAAAATCAAAGCCGCGATTTGGCGGAACTATGCGACTCAAAACCATTACGTGTGGCAGATTTACTCATCAGTAGTACACGCACGTATGAGATGCAAAAACTGGCTGTTAATCCAATTATAAAGATTTATCACCTTGGAAATAAATGATGTGACGCACCACGCGGTATTCTTCATTCTTTACGCAGTGACATTTTCAGTTATACGTTTATAATGTTACTTTGTTGGGAGCAAACTTGACCAATTAATGCGATTCGGCATATCGATGAAGTGAACGGGGTAAACGAGCGGATTTTAAAGCGTCACGAAAAGCGGTGAGTACGCGCACATCAAAGGCAACGAACCACAACAAATGATTCGTTCGTCCCGCTTTGGTATTCCGTCGTAGTTGTAATCGAAGAAGAACGTCGACGTGCAACTTTAGTGAAATATAGAAGTCTGCACGAACATGGAAAATGTAAATCACGCGCATGTCCGTAAGTAAAGCTGTCAAAAAATATTTACGTGCCATTTCTCGAAGCTAAAAAGGAACACGTCAATGAGTTTCGTGATAAAACGAAATTGATGACCATTATTTAACGACTGCCTTAAATATATGCGCAAGTACGTTGTAATTGACTGTATTACCATTTAAGAAAAATAATCAGTATAATGTGTATATATGCGGTTAATATATTATAATGAACCTATCGTTTCTACAATTTATCGATTCTATTTTTCAAACTGTAACTGTACTCGTTCGAGATTCTCAACTATATAGTATAGCTTCAGTAGCTGCGTCTACCTCTACTTTCTACAAGGACCCGTGCCTAAGCATCACCCGATTCGTTCTCCCCTAAAATCTTGATGTGCCGAAGATCTCTCAGACGCCAGAGCTGAGCCCACAAAATTTATCTCTCGAGACGACCACGGCGGTGGTCTTGATCTGCCGAACTTCCTCTAACGACATTATATATATATTTGTATGTATGTATTATATGTACACGCGCGGTTATGTGTTTGAAAGAAACCTATATACAGGCAAAGAAGACAGATGCGCCGATATTGCAAATGTGTACAAGGAATATCGAAAGGCTGTTTCGATCGTTCGCCTGAAATAATTGCATAGCGAAACGAACGCTCGATCGATGTGTGCGATGAGTGGAATGATGGTCGAAGAATTGCAGCCGTGCCGACAGAATTGTATTCAATTTAAGGCATATATAAGGAGAAACGAAACTATAGCAATTAAGCATTGAATTAACCCGAATAAAATGAGTTTCTGTTAATTTTATCGGTTAAATGAAGAGATCGATGTTCATGAGTAACATAACAAAAATGATGCGATTATTAGCAGGAAAACCACGTTTAAATATGGAGATGTGATTCAAATACAGAAAGTGGAGAGAAGTTAAGTTTATTGTAGGAATATAAGTTTCATGTTCTGTGAAATCAAAAAAGTAATTGTAGCTGGAAAAGCCTTTGTATTCGAGGAAAGGCCTTTTTATTTTCTAGCAACTGTTTGTTCTATAAAAAGGCAGAGAGTATTGAAAAACCGCAGAGGCACTTACGGGACAGCCTGCGGCTTCGAGATCGAGAGCGACTGCCGTAATGCTACCTTCCCTCTTACTTGCGGCGCGATCGAGCGTACGAGGTTTTTGTTTTTCATTATAAGTGTAGGCGAATTCAGACTTGTTGCACCGAGAAATATTTTTTCGTGTTCCATACCATACAATAAGTATGAGAGCAAAAAATTAAATGACGACATATTTCCATACTACAGTCCACAACATGCATTCGCATTAATACCAACATTAAAGTATTTGACCGTAGTATATAACTGCTGACAAATAATCGCTAATAACCCAGTAGTGGTCAATGGAATGAAGAAACGATAGGCGACTTCGTATCTTCGTGATAACGCGCTAAATAGAGTAAATGGTGCAGGATGGCAGGTAAAAAGGCGCAGGACGACAGCTTTATGCTTGTGCAAGGTTAGGAACTGCAGAGATGGATGAAAACCAGAAAGTAGGGAATAACAGGACGAAAACAGGAGCGGAAGAGAAAGAGTGAAGCCACTGAAACTCTCTGCACTCGGGCAGTAATGCTGACTCTGCAAAGTCGACTTTACACCGGCGCTTGTTACTGCCGGGGTTATGGGACAGCAGAACGGGCAAAACAAGAAGAGTCGAGTTCCACAATCCTTCTTCATCTGCCGGCTAAAACTAAGTCGCTATCTATCTGTTTCGAGGCTACTGTTGCAGAGCCCCCCTTCCTCCCTTTATCGCGCGATCTCATCTGCTCTTGTTTCCCTCTTTCTTGCTATCCTTCTCTCACCTCGCCCGACCACGTTGCAACCCTTGTAAGCTCGCTGCAACCCACTACCCGGCAGAGACAGCGTTCTAAGCCCGGTCTCGTTAAAAGCCGACAGATTTGATCCTTTGTGCACAGTGCTTCAAACCGATCTAATTCTACCTTCTTGCGGCAATGAATGCGCGAGTCTACCACTGCCGCTTCTAGGGCACTTCCACGAAATTAACAATTTAGGTACAATTATCAATGAAACCTCGCGCTTTTTATTACATCCGAATTACAAGATAATCCACCGTAATTTCTTATTGCCGCGATGATGAATATTAACTTTATAGGTTAGGACATTTCCGAGTATCCTTTTGGGAATCAATGACAGTGAGTTATACATTATAATAACTGACAATGGTAACGTAGCAGTTGACTAACTTTGTCGACATCGGGTGACGAGACAGGAAACTTGCTGTACGTGCGTTTCTGCTTGTGCACCGGTAGAACCGATAAATCCGTCCAGACGAGAAGTACGAGCTATCAATAGACAATCGCACGGGCATACAAACTAATCCGACGCTCTGTCTAATTACGCAAACGGCATTATGTTACATATGTTGGAACAAGATTATGCAACAACTCAATAGTGAATCTGAAATCTACCTTTCCAATCCCCTACGCTTCGTTAATTTTCAATTAGAATTATGTTTGATAATTGGAACGGCATCAGTCATTGATAATAAACATCGAGTAACGCGTTCGGACTGTGAAACCCCAGGTTTCGAATTCTCGTAGGACAATGTTTTTCGAATTTGAGCAGCAGTCTACGATTCGTGACTCTTTTATTCACAATATATTTCCTCGCGAAAATATCTCGAGACCTTTGCTAACCCGTAACGTGTATCGTACAATTTTTAAATCTAACGCGTACTTGACTCCGTAAATATCGAACAATAAGGAAAATGTGCGCTGGTGACACTCGTGAGAAAGCATCGTCGCGAACTCGTGAGATTTCCTGTCGTGCCCAGCCGAAGGGCTACGCATAAAGGATTTGGCAAGTCGAGTCAAGCGTCAGAAACGGGAATTGTCGAGTGTCGGGGCCGCAGAGAGGCACTTTAAATACCAGCGGCTTTCGCAAGTGCAAGGGAATCCCTACGAGTGCCCGCATGTCGGTCAGAGTTGGGAGACACGCAAGCGATCGTGCAGAAACCCCTTCTCTGATATCGCATTCCAATAGTTTGTTTATTTAACGTTCACTTGAGTGAGTAAGAGTGGTCGTGACTGCGACAATTTGGTCGCGCCTCGTACATCAATGTTCTCGGATGTCACTGTTAAGGTCCGTTATCTCTACAGATTTCCTCTGCGGCTGATTTGTATACCTAGACCCAATCACGAAATTCCATCACTAAGCAGCATTAATGTAATGTAGCTTAGTGACGCAATAATGTGCATTGCGTAATGGGATGACATTGTTCGAGCAATTTCTGCCGTGAAATACACGCATACCGAACCTGCATTGTCAACATACGAGTCTACGTGTAGTAACATCGGACATTGATTTTACGATCAATTTTTAGTGATACTAAAAATGTTCCCTATCATTTATCCAAACGCAAACATTAACAATTACATACGATGACTCCTCAAGAGCTTCCTTTTACACAAAGGCGTTATACGATAAAGAATTTGCACCGAGAAGTCTCAAATCGCAAAAAGGCCGAAATGACTCTGCCAGACCTCCAGCTGTGTCGCCAAGTCGTTGGCGTCGAACATCTTGCGACGTTAGAGTTGTTGTGAGAAATAAATATAAAGTCGGAATGATAAAAGGCGTGCGTTTCTTGCGTCCTCCTTCCCGGATAGAATCCATGCGGGCTTTCAGTTATGCCGCAACAAATTATTCGAGACGCGATCGTGCGCAGTAGTCCCAACAGTGCGGCCGTTCACGCCCCACGTATGAGTTTTGACAGTATCGGAGTATCCATCTGAGTCCCATACGTCGTGGTAAAAGAATGAATAGAGAATAGGACGGAATGAACGGAAAAAGGACGATGTTGCCGTTGTGGTCGATTATCTATTCGTCAAAGCACCTCATCGATCTATATACATAACGCGCACGTCATTCTGTCAGGTGAATTGCTATTTCAGATGGTGTTCTTATTAATAAAATTATTCATTGGACTAGCGTAGAATTGTGTATGTGTTGCGAGTTTATAAACCGAATAATCGATATAACAATCAGTAATTGCGCAAAAGCTCGGAAAAATGGGCCAAAACTAATCTACAATCGGTATAGTGAAGCGGAATAACATATAATACACGTGTTCGTTTATACTCTTGGGACGGACTTTCCAAATACATCACTTGGCAAGGCGAATGTCAGCTCGAGAGTGCGCGCGCGTCGCACAACTTTTCTTTTTTCCTTGTCGTTCTTGGCTCGGCACTCTTTTGCTTACATATTCGCGGACTTGTGTAGCGACACGGACCACGCATTTATATTACAACTAGTATGAGGGTACGATTCACATTAACATATAACCGGACCTAACGAGAGTGGTCTCGTGGGTGGACGCTGTTCTTACGACGCCCCTGTCCTTTCGCTTCGCTCGGGGGCCCTTCGCTCGCCTCTATTCTCTTATTTGTCTTACCGTTTCATTGCCTCCACCCTTTCTCTTTTTTTCAGCATTTTGCATGCTCACGCATTAGACAGAAAACAATGTTTGCAAATTGCGATCGTCGCTTATCAGCGTATTTATGTACTTAGGAAAGTGGTCAATTTTGTTATTATTTCTTTGATGTTTTGATGTGATTTTGATGATTTCCCAGATAAAAAGAACCGCAAATTCCGACGCAGATGTCTACGTGACTTTCAGTACATCGTATATTGTGGATTCAAAATAAACGCTAAAATGCTGTGAGATTTGGAGATATAAAGGGGTGTACAGGTGTGTGGATAATGAACAAAACAAGGTAAAGTCAAAGAGGCCGAATAAGGGTTGTTGCGAGATTGAACGATAATACAAAGAAAGACAAAAGTAATAGATAATGTAAGAAAAGTATTATAAAAAAAAGTCAGCGCATTATTTGTACGTAACCAACAAATCCTGTAACCTCCATTGTATTCGTGCGATTGCAGCCAAAAAGAAGACATCGAAGACAGAGTTAGATACCAACACGGAAGGGAAAATGAGCGAGAGAAAGAGGGATGAGCCCGCGCGCTAAAATAAAGAGAGAATGGGCTAAAGCGAAAAGTAAAGGGATAAAGAGAAAGAGACCGAAAAACAAAAGAAAGAAGAACGAACTGCCGTCGCCGGCGAACAAAATGTGAAATGGGGATTTTATTCTACGTAAAGTGCCGAGCACTTCCAGTCTCCCGCACTTGGGCGAGCGAGTGTCCTCACCGGTGCAAAGCAGTGATCCACTCGTTTCGTTTTATTTAACAACTGAAAGAGAAAGCAAAAGATATAGACAGAGGCGAACACAGAAACAGAAAGACAGTGCAATGTAAGAGAGAAAGAGAGAGAGAGAGAGAGAGAGGTAGGGGTATATGAAACTGTTAATAAAATTCTTTCAATACAAATGTAGCTACAATTCAAATGGGAAATGTCACTTTCAGTAACGTGGCTGAAACGTCAGGATGAGAAAATTAAAAGAACAATGATAATATAAAATAATGAATATATATATATATATAATGAAATGAAATAATAGAATAGATAACGGCAACCTCGGTGATTTACGTACAGATAGAGACCAAGGAATATGAGAAGGAACGTCATAAGACATCTACATGTTGTCCGAAGCTGCAGATCGCGCACGTCTCTGTGTCCGCAATTTTTCTGCTGGAAACGCTCACTCGCTCGTTCTATAATGCATGCCATTCTCAAGCTCCGTAATGCACTGAATGGTGTATGGCAATGCGGTTGCCGGTTGATGTTATAAGCAAGATTGAGTGAACTTTATGCGACACAACGGAATAAGAATAGCAGCAATGAGAATCATGGAAAGAGAAACACGGAAAGAGAGCGAAGGACTTTTTCATTACAAACGCAATCTTAGAACATGAATAGCCCGGAACATTTAGACTGGCCAGAATAACTGGAAGCACTGACTCTCCTCCGTACCTTTTCCATCCTTCTCATTTGGCTCTTAGCATAAATTATTTCACTCCATCTCATTATCATCATATCTCATGTGCACTCCACTTGACCCATCACGAAGTTGTTCCTGAATTTCAAGATTTACAGGTTTTCGAGTGATAAACATTCCTTTTTCATATTCTCTAGGCAATGTTTGCTTTCAACTTCCGACACCGGCCACAGTTTTATAACAATGTTTATCAGACTTGACCTTTGCCGTCAAAGTTTAAGATGAATCCTATCGTGTAAGTATCGGAAGAGACGTTGCAAATGAGAATACAAAAAACAGGACGACTGAGATTGGAGAAGGTTCCACAGTGTCGTACAAAATGACGAGCGGGCGTAATGATAGGGCGCGCAGAACCCTCTCAATAGGATTGATAACTATCGGATGCAGCGATCGAAACGGGACACCCGTTACTTATCGAACCAACGACTATCATTATACCCCTTTTCATCCATGCTCCTCTACTTCTTCCACGGTCATTACCGCACATATGACCTTCGAGAAGAAAACGTCAGGCGCAGTAGCTGCGAGACAACCGCGTGATGATGTATCCTATGAAGCTCGCAGCTCGATTTTCAACGTTAATTCGTTTTGTCAACACTTTGATCTTCTTTCATTACTCAAATTTTAGCAAAGAAGACGTAAGTTACCCAAAGAGTTTTCTTCGATCTAAATGAATGCACGAATCAGTGTAGGTAGATAAGGAATTTTTTGCAAATTAGAATTTTCTTAACATTATACTTCCTACAATGTGATCAAGACCGGAAAAACTAAATCATTCGCGCATTGCCCGAAGCAACAGGTGCAGGATAAAACATTCTAAAATGCGCGGCTTGACCTAGACTTAGGGGAAGAAGAATCAGAGCAGAGTAAAATGCGATCGAGCACTCACCTGAAGGTGGACCTGTCCATTATTGTCGACCCAACCGATGACCATGTCGATGCCCTCCTGACCATCGTCTCTCGTGAAACCGAAGCCCACGTAGCCGGGCGTTTTAACTTGCACTTCGAAGGTCACGTCTCTTTCTCCGGGGGTCCAGAGAACGAGAAAACTGTTGTCGAGTACCGCGCTATGCTCCCACTCGATACTCGTGACGTCCTGCATCATCACGGAGACGAGAAAAGCCAAGCACGTTAGGATGCTCTTCATTGTTCTGCCTCGGAATGTTTTACTTCGTATTCAAAGCATCTGAAATGAATAAAAAATAAATTACTTTAGAAAAGTGTAATCCGATTAAACAGTACGCGCATAATTCACTAGTCATTTGATTCAAATTCAAAAGCATCATATGTGCAATATCGAGCACACCGAATAAATAATAAGTAAATCATTATAAATGACCCGGAACACGACGAGAGACAAAGCAAACCAGAGACGAGAGAAAATATTTGATGTTGAGCGAGGGGTTCACGGGAACTATAGACGGGTTTGATTTGCGGCGTGTCGTTCAGTCGATTGCTCTCGAGTTGCGCTCAACGGACACGTGCGGTACTGCGCCACAACGACGACACAACGAGTGGAACGATCTGGCGGTGTTGTTCGCTCATTGGTGTCGCGAAATACCTGCGTCCTATATTTGCTAAACCGTGCCCGCTTCCTCTCGGAAGCAGCGACAAGAATTTTAAAACCGAACTGAAATTGCAGTCCACCACAAATGCGAATCGAATACCGAAATGTCAAGGATGAAAAATTCATTTCATTTCCACGAGCACCTCGAAAACTCAAAAGCCACCGCCTTATAAATTGTTATTGGATTATTATCGGAAAACTTTTCCTTCTCCTTTCTTCACTGTCCTCTTGATACAGCACTTCTTAACCCGTGTAAAAAACCGTCGATTCATTTTACCATTTCATTCGGGGCAAAGCATCAAACCCTTGTTGGGGTCTGGGGCAGATTTGCTAAAGTATCCTCGTTGACATTGTCTTGGGATGCCGTTTGCTTCTGGGCCCAGAGATTATTTCCATTATCATCGTTATCCACGTCAATGTCATCTAGCACACTTTGATGAATTATTTCGTGGTCAGAAATTACTCAGTTTTAGATGAGAAAAATAGCCGATGTACTTTCCTTCAGAAGGTGTAAAAGTTTTGACTCTTCCCAAACGAGGAGCGACAGATTTTACGAGTCGAGACACCGTAAAATGCAGTGCCTCGTAACGAAGGACCATGACCTATACTGAAGAAAGTGGTAAGGTTAACAATTATCAGGGATGAGAATAGTCGCGTGTCGCGAGAGAAGATTTAGAAGCATCATTAAGATATGATGAACCGACATGCGATGAAGAGGTCGGGAAAGTGGCTCTTGAATTGCCACCGCGTCAATTATGGGTTGAGACGTGAATAATACAGAAAAAACTACATAAAACTGCAGAAACTACGTGAGAATATGCAACAAATGACCGCGTACAATTATAAAAATTAGAGAATGAGTACAAAGAAGTAACTAAAGGCAAAGAGAATGACTTTGCAATTAAAGTCAAAAACGAACAATTAAATTAAATATTAAAACTAATGAACGATCCATTGTGGGAAGATTGTGCAGTATAAACGTGTTTAGCGAAGTGACGCTAAAGACGCACGTGAGACGGAAACGAGAGCTTCGAAGGAGACGAGTGGCCGATGGAAAAAAGAAGTAGAGGAAGACGGTGAACCGCAGGTTAGCGAACTAATATCGACGCAGAGGTTTGACGCTAATCGGCCTCGCTCTCCGTCAGTCTGACGTTAAGAAGAGCGAGTCTTTCCACTACATCCTACGAAATCACCAATTAACGTCCAGCAGAGTAACGTGCAGCGTCAGGGCTCGGAAGTGTGAACGCGAAAGATGCTGACTCGTATCGAACCCTTGTCCCATCTCGGCACTTTCCGACTTATACGAATAGTTCAGTAATGAGTCTCCGAAAAATGGCGAAAATTCATCGGTATGTTTTCGGGACTAGTGAAAACATCACGAGCGCCATCATCTACCGCGAAATTCACATTTGTTCTGTACTTTCTTGGATAATAAGCCACTTTCTTATCTCGGTCGGCATTGGCTTTATTACGTTTACTTTTTTTTTCGTCACGGGTAAAATCGCGAAACGAACAGGAAGAGAGACGTTTGAAAACGACGACTACTTGAGTGACGCTTGGAAGTCACTAATGGAAAGCGCTGAAGGTTACGCGAAATAATTATGTACGAGCAGGAATACAGGTGCAATTACAGTGACTGCTCGGTAGTCGCTAATGACTACTTAGCGGATTGCCGCGCATGTGCGGAGCCGTAATTGCCTACTGAAGCTTGCAGCGTGCGAATTGTGCTTTTTCGTAAGCGGACATTTTGCGTTTTTCCCCGCTTACTTATGAATATTGCTTTCGCACATAAAAGTCGATTAGTTACCAGTATCGATTGGACATTTAACGCCGTTGGCGCATTCCCTTCCAACCACCTTTTTCGATATAGAACATTTTCGTAACAGCCGTTTGTCGCCGAGTGCCAAAATAACAATCCAAATCGAAAATATTATAGTTAAATCGAAGGATAACAGAGCTTTTCGAGAACTTTGAAAAAATACTCCCCCAAGCTCCGTAGTAAGCTCTGGAATATTTATTTTTCGTCGAACAGAAGAAACCACTAATAAAACTGGTCGAAAATATTAATTTATCGATGTGTCCCAACTTTCTGCATTCAAATACAGTATTATTTAGTGTTAATAAACAAAATGATCGTACTATTAAATATCGTAAATTGAAAGAGAAACGATTTTCGCGCAGTACGTATGCATCTAAAGACGATAAAACCTTAGAGGTTACGAGCGGAAAAACATGCGCAATAAAAGCGGTGAAATCTTTGAGGGTTAACATGACAATGCGGATAAATGAAATGCGGAAAATCGTTCCTAGGACGCGACTTGCAGGGTTTCTTTACGAGGATGAGACGTAACTGAAAACAGGTGAGAAAGTCTCCCGAGTCGACTCGTTACCGGAGCGGTACCCGTATATATACACGTTATGGATAAGTCGAGAGGGAAATTCCGCGAAAAGTTACGGAAAAATGGATTATTTCGCACCTCTTCTCGTCCCTTCGTCTCATTGCATTGCAAACCATCACGCCCAGCTCTACAAGCAATACAAAATTTGCATGATCCTTTCCTTTGTATAGTTTCGTCGACATAATTTTCCTTTGGATAGTTTGCCAAAAACAAAAAGAAAGAAATTACGAACTTAAGAAATTCAATCTGTATTCTCTCAGCTCCGATTTGTTTTTCTTCCAGTTCCATTTTCGACCGAATAAAATCACTGTTATTTTCATTATCCAAGAAGATCGAAGATGGGAGCCGAAGGAACAAACGTTATTACAACTTTCTTCTTTAGGTTGTAAAGGAAACGATACGTAAGCGAAGAATAACGCGGAATAAGTCGAAGCGCGGTCGCTACTTGAGAAGAACTTGTAAAGTTAAAAGTAACTCCGACCTGGCAAGTAAAAAAAAAAAAAAAAATGCATGAGGGAAGGAGGCAGGAAATAAAAACAGTCGTCGGACACAGCTGCGAGCGCTATTTCCCGCGAAGACAAGCGGGCCGTTTGTTAGTTTAAAGGAAACTCGCGATTCATTAAAGAGATGAGGAACTTGGTAAATGGTGCGATTTCCACTTTTGCCAAGCGCGAATGCCTAGAATTACCCGAAATTAAGGAAAATGTTTGTAGCGCAATGTTTATATGCGATATTCGGTGTTTGAATCGACTTCCATTCTAAAGTTACACAAATGCACTCGCTACTATTATTACTGCGAATGATTGCAATTTCCAAAACAATTAATCAAACAGAAGGCAAATTCGATTTTTATTGTAATATTTTCAATAAATTCTAGTTACGCGATGGAAATGATTGCGATTAAATTTCCATGCATTTCAATGACTGTAAATTTAATTACCGAGGCATTATATTACATAATGTGAGTTTCTATTTTTAAAGATTAATATTCAGTAAATTAAAATCAATCGCGATAAAAACGATGGAAAAGCTAAAAAAAAAAGTATTTTTATGGTACGAAAAATGCGAAATACTGTATTTGTTAGAGCCCTACGAAGCGTGGGACCTAATTCTTCCCACAGATCCAAATGTGAAGACAGCACACGGCGGACCACTGCATGTTGCGCGAATAACAGATTGCTGGTATGCGTTTCCATACAGGTAGTGAGCTTTAAAAATTCTATTTAAAAACGCTTCATTGCGGCTTATCCCCTTAAACAGGATAAACAATAATGACTCGTTAATTTCTAGAATCAAACATACTTTAAAATTTCGTTTTCAATTTAATGTCACCGCTTTATTTAGATCTCTCTCTCTCTCTCTTACGACGTATTTTCGCGAGCAACGAATAAACGTAAATTTCACTGGGTCGCACCGGAAGAAATAAATAATCGAAAATGTCGTCGCACTTTCTAAGTTTCACCCCTTCGCTATTTCCAGCGATCTTCCTCGATCTTTCTCTCTCTCTCTCTCTCTCGTTCGCGCGCGCGCTCTCTCTCTCTCTCTCTCTCTCTCTCTGCGTTAATACCGCGGCTTCCCTAATTATCTCGCTAATTAACGCGGCTGGTCAAAAGTGCTTGATACACGCTCCTTTCCTACACGACATATAGGTATATATATGGTCTACCTGGCGCCGTTCTCAGTTGCAAAGTCGCATCCGTTTAGATTTAATTACGTTTCCACGGACCAAGCTGCCGCTGCAGCAGCTTCTGCTGCTGCAGCTCCTTCTGTTAGGCCCGGAGGATAGCCGTGGCTATGAAGGGACGGCGAGCGCGCATAATAGGTCATTTAAGCGAGGAAGTCGTGCAGGAATGCGATCGCATATTGCATCGACCATTTAACGGATAAATGATAATACCTAGTCGACGACACTTGAAAACTGTCGACGCTGAAAAAGACGAGCCTCTCCACTAACAAGTCACCCTATTTGTATGAACGGATGACGTCCTTCGATACTTATTTGGAAAATATTATTATAACTGTGATCATTGGCAAAACAAATACACCAAGAAGCTTCTTGACACATCGATATTGTCGCCTTCGTGACTAGACTAATCCTATGTATATATATCGATACTTCACACGACATTGCGTTGATAATCAACGAATGTAAATATATCTCCATTGTATTCATTCCCCATCATCGATAATTGTGATCATTAGGATTGTTGTTAGAGTTATATCAATACTATTTCGACCACAAGCTAAATATCATGAATTATGATGCTAATCCATTGCCTCAATCGTCATTATACTCTCATCAATATCAATATCAATATCGTCATCAGTCTCGTCATTGCTTTCGGTGATTACTATCACATTTTAGAATTATGAAGAGGTTACTACTTCACATATTTACTCGATATAACAAATACCGATTACGCTAATTTAAGGTGTCGGTCTTGCTTCCAACAAGTGAATTAAATTAAAACAAATTAATTAGCCATGAGATGAGACGCTTAAGAGAATAGATAAGCCTTTGCGAATCTGTTAAAGATAATTGCATTCGGTGAAAAACCGACTCGAAAGAAGTATGGAAAAGTGCTTTTGCACAGTATGCATCACGAATGATTAATAATTAATTCAACTGCATTACCTATATTGTCTACTCGTATACTTTGTCCTAAGTTCACACGTGTTTACACTTATCATTCTCGTCAAGAATCGTTAATAAATTCATATAGGCGGGTTTAGTTTGCGGTTACGTATGCGCGTTCCATTGTCGCACGTCGATGTAGTTTCGCGCTTATACATATGTGATAACACGGCCTTAAAAGAAAAGGAGCGAGTGACAACAAAGGGACTCGCCGTGAACACACCCGCTCGAGCCATCCTTAACTTATTTATACATATTACAGATGCATTATGCATTCGGGCACATACAGAAGGCCGCTCCCGACTCTGCGTATGTGTAACCTATACGTCGTATATCGCGTGCATTTTTTAACCCGCGAACGGCCTCGATGCGCGAAGATCCGCCTCGGAGCGGCGTGCGAATTTCGCCTTTTTTGGGTTGTATAACTATATGTGTGTACAATGCACCGCGCGAAAAATGTAACGCGGCCA
This sequence comes from Trichopria nigra, assembly GCA_030522945.1. Lineage (NCBI taxonomy): Eukaryota > Metazoa > Arthropoda > Insecta > Hymenoptera > Diapriidae > Trichopria > Trichopria nigra. Next base: position 24,556 of record JAPYZR010000002.1, on the reverse strand, counting down.
TTTCTACGCCTCTCGTTGCGCGTTTTCGCTTTGTTGCCGGCCAAATTAGAATGTTTAATGCAATTAATAATACAAGCGCGGCTTTCCTGCAGAAATGCTTAAAATATATATATACGAAATGTAATTCGATACGCGAATTCTCAAATGCGCGTTACAAATAATTGGCTTATGCAATAAACCTTTTGTTCGATTACGCTTCGCGTACAAATTTATGCATTTTTATGGAAATGATACGACTGTTCTCTCGTTGCGAAATAATTATCAACGATATTCTATATACCGAAACGCGTACCATGTTAACAGTTTGCAAGCGATTAAATAGCAATAAAATGAACAATTCGGAATAATTAAAGCCGGGATTATCGTGTAATAACAACGTTATTTGAAAAACGACGATTTAAAAAAAAAAATGGAAAGTACTGTACCAAAGCACTGTTAATGCGATGATCATTCTTCCTTTGATAACTGATGTTGAACAATATTTATTATCAAAATTTACGACGATAACGAGGAATAAATTGTTGATGATCCTGCCGTTCATCGCGATACATTCTTTAGGCAAGAACTGGCCTATAGTAATGAAGACTGCATTATCCAATAATTATGAATCTACACAATAATGACGATTATCAGCGATCAAGAAAAATTCCGTTGATGATCACTATATGGCAACGACGAAACCTTCTGGACATCAACGTGTGGAAATTTGTAATTTTATTAATCATATAATTCTCTAATGTTTTCCAGAAGATTTAAAAAATTGCCTGATATTGTTCCATTTCCAATGACATTAAGCAATGCCATAATGATCAGCGATGGCAGTACCAAACATGAAAATAACCTTATTTATGATGACCCCATCAATTGTTACGGCCCAAATTCCCCTTGAACGGTTAATGCATTTCAAGAATGCCGACAAAAATATAGTAGTCCTGCAGAATCACCGGCAGTCCAGGTTTTTAAACGGCAGTGCATCTTGAGATTCGCGTTATAGTTTCAACGATCCCACTTGACTCTCTGCCAACTGCAACATCGTCGAAATGCAAAGTGCATTTATTTAAATTAAACCGCTGGTCGTTCGGCGCGATTTATGCGATCGCCTTCGTGCCGGCTGAAGTCTTTGTCATATTTACTCGAGACATTTTTCTGCTTCCCTTATACACGGACGTTTGCCTAGTTGTTTTAATGAATGCGAGTCGTCGAGTGATCGGATCAGCGATCGATTCGAACGGTAGGCAATTACCTCGTGGTTTTTTATGCGCTACATCTCGGCGGAAGCAGTGGCCAACCTTTTGTCGCATTTTTCATGGTGGCGACTCGAGAATACTGGGTCCGTCATTAGCGAATTAAAATGCTAAAACTTATTTCGGCTACTTTTATAAACTATTCAAAATTAAAAAAGAAAATGGAAAGTTCACAGAACCAAAACCCGCTTGAAGCGTTCAACGAAAATAAAAGCCGACCGTTCTTAAGTAAAACATCAATTTTGCCGTTTGACGCGTTTCTGACACTGGTACTAGTCGTTACTGCGATACGAGACTCCTTTTTTAAATAATCGAAAAACCACGCCTTCTTGCAGGAAAAATGGCGATGCCCGGGGAAGAACTGGTGATTGGTCGACTCACTTTGGCGGGCACGCACATGCATGACGTCTTCGCGTCCTGGCTCGGGGACTCGAATGCATATTTTTGTTCCCTTTTTTCTCCCGTCTTATTTATCGGGGTAATGGCCCTTGCCTTCTTATAGCTCGCGTACGCGCCCCTCGGGTGCACCTGGCGAACGGGGACGAAAAGTCACACGCGCCGTGACGCTTGCTGCACTCCAGGCACCACCTCTCGCGAGGCCATCTGCATCGAGCGAGACCATCGCAATGGAAGAGCGGACGAGGGAGAACGAGAGGGCCCGCATTTAGTGGGGGAGGATAGGTGAGAAATTGAAAAAGAGGGGGCCATGTAAAGAATAGCGCAATTGAAGAGGTGGGGCCTGAATAAATCAGTTCTCGGGCAGCGAAATAGCAGTCGTGAACGTGCGAAAGACGCGAATAATTGAAATGTAGAGATGGAATGATTGTATTCATTCTGCATCACGAATCACGTCCTTCTTATAATGAAGACACGAAAGTATCCTAAAATAAGGTATTAAATATGAAATGGCGCACTGCGGCGAATGAATCGAAGAGGCGAGGAATCGAAAAAAAGGGGGACTACAGAATCGCGTAATTATAGGGGTGGGATTGGAATATGTCGGTACAGAAATGAAAAAGACGAGAAGATTCACGAAGACAACCGTGCGAAGTATATATCGCAGGAACATGAATGAAACGCGTTTAAAGATGGTATACGTGTCCTAAAAATATGTTGCAATTTTGCACTGCACTAAAAATATCAATGAAAATTTGTCAAACGGTATCAAGTTACAATAAAATAATTATTAACAATAAATTCTACAGTAATGTATAGATAATTCGTGGGTTCACGAAAAACAAAAAAAATACGACAGACACGACTTAGTAAACAATTTGAGGGCATTAAACTAAAGTCAATAAAATTAAACTCACAAGATAAAACCTTCGGGCGACGGGACGAGAAAATGAGAGTAAAAGAACTGATACACACGTATAATGAATTTTAAAGTGATGCTGCATCAAAAGAAAAGCAGTAAAGTATAGTCGAGAAAAAGAGCAGAACTAAAGGTTTGATAATAATGATCGGACATCGTGTATACAGTCAGCCTTCCATTTAAATTCTCGGCGGCGCATAGATCTGATCATTCTCATTATTCAAATTACAGGTAGACCGTTCGACCTTTTGAATTTCAATATTTATTCAGGGATGAAGCGCACGTTATACGATGTTCTAATACACTTAGGTGTCCATTGCAAATTTCTAAATAAGATCAAATGTGTCAAATGCATGTTACGTTTATAAATAAGTTTAGAATTCATTTTGAAGCAGCAAAACACACAGGAAAGGAAATGGAAAAAGTTTGCGATCGATCTGTTTCTTGACAAAGTCCCACAGCCATATTATTCATTTCCTTAGGTTGGACGATATTTCGCAGTAATTCCAAGCTCGGTGTGTCACCCTCAGACATACAAGATGATGATTTAGGGTAGAAAGTTTCCCAATCACCAAGCTCGTGCTCTTTATGAAGATGCCTTCAAAGAGACACGAGTAGTCAACCGCTAATGGCAACATTAGGTAAATTGGCGCATATGGCAAGGGTTTTCTCTTCGCACATGGGAATCCAAAGTCTCCAGTGCAACATTCCTGATGCACTCGAAATCGACAGCAATGTATTTGCGAAACCTGCTCATTCCTAACAAAACAATTTCGTTCGCTAATGATTAATTTTTATTTCCGTTTTGTTTTATTATATCTTGAAGCTGAATCTCATTTTTAGCTTTGTGCCGTCTAAAATATTTCCAAGATTTACCCTAATATAGATAGGTGCCTCAAGTACACGTGTTCTTGCAGAAGCATGCATGCACATGCCCAAAGACAAACGTGAATTCCGCGCCCTGTCCAAAGAACATACATGAAACACTTCGAGCGGAAGTCCCGACGACGTCGTCGCCGCGTCGTTGCGCTTTAGAGAATCCTCGAAATTAAATGGTGCACTTTGCGCTGCGGTTTTCCCTTGCATCTACGCTCCTTTAAAGGGGGATGTAAAACCGAGCCTTATTTTATACACGTCCCATTACTTTCATGGATGAAGAAATGCTTCTAGTATGGTAAGTAGATCGGAACATTGAGTATTATAAAAAGTTGTTAATGTTTACGTAAAGGACGACATACTTATCATAACGTTGAATGGTGCTTTTTTCGAACTACTGAAAACGGAGCGGGATTTTACGGAATTTTGATAAGCATTTCGACAAAGAATCGTTACACCTTCGAGAATCTTTCCAGACACGTTGGCTCGAACGTAAAATAAAACGAATCTTATCCAAACACGAATAATCATCCGTCGTTGTCGGAGCTCATTCGCAAGTCAGTCAGCAGGTTGGCGACGGAATACGTACTCGGAATATCCATACCATCAGTCTTGCGAACCGATCCGCGGATGTCTGCGGTAACGAGACAGTGAAACAAATGGTGCGGCATGCATCAACAGAATCGCGGATGAGCGCGTGCGCGTCCCGTTTAATTTCGCGCACCAACCCGTTTCAACAGTTCTGTTCGCCCCCCGATTCAACGAATCCCAGAATAAAGGCAGCCGGAAAGCGCCAAAGGACCGAATTCAATAGTCGGTGCTCCTTTTTAGTAACGATGTTTTTATAGAGCGGTGCGGTCGTCCGTTCGTCAGCATCCTCTACCGCAGATTGGCAATTGTGCACGTCTCTTCGGCTCTCGTGCTCTATTACTACCTATATCGAGGCTTCGGGCTGAAAGAAAATGTTGTTAGGAGACGACTGAGCCGGCGTGGCCTTTCTAATCTAATTTCTCTCACTCCAAGATACAGCAGTTGAAAATAACGAATGGCTGGTGTAGCGTTTGCTTGTTATTTTTGGGTCTATGAAAAATTCTAACTTTTTGGATATAAAATGACGCATCACCTGGAATATCTGTATGGAATATTCGTAATATCATTTTTTTCCCGAGGAAACTGAATTGAAAATGTTTCTCATTTTTGAAATCAAATGAATACACTGATCATTATAGCATTGTAGCGATGAAATTCATTGCAATTATCAATTCCTCATTCCGTTAATGCCATACTTATCATAACGTTTGTAAAGGCGTCATTCCGTCCCATTGAGAATCGCGGAAGTCGTCATAATTCCGGAAAATTTCCTTCGTCGAGCATCATCGAATATGAGAATCGGGTCGATCTGCAGGTGCGGCAGTGACGTCGGCGGAAGAGGAGGAAGCGAGCGCCGCCGGGGTTGCGGGGTACTTAGGGGAGGTCGATTTACATTTGAAATCCGAATGGCACGTCGGAATAACTCTCTTTCCCTCTCGTTTTAACGAGCCTCCGGCATGTTCATGCGGCTCGAAAATTGCCGGCTACCGATTACAATATTCCGCGTACGACGGGCGCATTTAAAAAAGAGCGCCATGAGCGCCCGGAGCGACGCACCGCGGCAATTTCGTGATTCTTGCGGTGGACGACATCCCCCCCCCCCCCATCTCTCCCCACCGACGGAAATAATAGGCGGGAAACCGCGAAATTATGCGAGTGCCCGGCTCCCTTCGTGGGACGTGAATCGTTCGAGGCATTTTATATGGATCACCAGCCAGCGGGGCTCCGCTGATGCCGCGAGGAATTAAATAATAGGGCTGATCGATGAGAAGTACCGAAATTATTTATAAAGAACCGGTAAAGGAAGTGAGCACTCAATCTTGATGAGAAGGTATAGTCTGTTCAGTTTCGAGCCTTTGACGGTCCCTCTCTGCGTACGCGAATCCGATGATCCTCCAAAATATCGCATTCTCAAATAAACCAGATCATTATCCTAAATTAGAAATTTTCGAGGCGTCAATTATTGAATAAATTCATAATTTCGCCAAACACGTAATGATAGATCTTGGATCGGAAAATTAATTTATGTACCGAAATCATGTAACATGTGTCTCGTACATGCGTAGACAGCGTTTTCTTGAAATATATTGCAGAATTTGCTACTGTGTTACATAGGAATCGATCAGTTTTGCGTTTCCGACAAAGTTTTGTCCGAGAAACGTTAAGTGAATTTTCATGTTACACTTGGTAAGATTCCCTTGGAACTTCGAGGAAAAACTACACGTAATAAAACATTACGGCTGTCATTTTCATTGAAGGGTTTCTCGTGATAGTCGTATGTTGGGTGTCTGTAAATCTGTCGGACCAAATTACTATCGTTTTAAATTATACGTAGTAATAACATCGCAATATTTGAGCAAGGCACATAATATATTTGCAAACAACCAAGAGGGATACAAAGCAGATTTTCTCGGAAATCATCTGGGCTTCCCTCAAGGAATGAAGGAGTTACTGGTCGGGTCTGATCGAGTGCCAAGCGATAATATTTCTTGAGAAAATATTCGTAAAGTGCGGCGGGTGGCGGTGATACAGGACAAACATCGAGAAATCCATATAGGAAAGCGGTGCTCATACGCACAGTCGTGCTCGTGAATCTTTGCGCTCGACACTCGATCGGACCCGCACAGTCGCCCTAGGCAAACATAACCTTTTATGTGCAACGCCGCCGATGCCGTCCCATGCGAAAGCCCTTCCCAGATACCCGCGTGTAAGGCAATGGCGACAAATCATTGTCGTTTATCCGTGCTGCAAAATCAATATTTGCCACGGCGAAATGTGGGATTTTACCCTCATCCCCTTATTTCGTTCATTAATCTAAATCGTTTTCCGGCAGTCTGGTATCGCAACTCACGCTCCCTATACTATTATTTATAATAATTAAGCGAATTCGTGATTTTTATCTTTATATTATTGTTACTATACAATTGCATTTAATAGAGAATTGAACCGCGTCAATCCGTCTTTGATCGCCAATTATAGATAAATCATTATCGTTTCTGCTGACAACAACAGACGACAAAAGTACGGTGAATGGCGTCTATTTGCCTTCTTAGCTGAGATTTGCACGGGTATCACCCATTTCCTACATCGTTTTTAATTCCAGCATTCACGCCCGTCGCGCGCATTCTACACGTCTGCGTTACCAACCGCGGGAATAAAATCCCGAGACGACATCGATCCTGCATGACACAATAAAGTGGGTCGCGTCGATCCTGATTCGAGAAGGTTCGGCTACGAAGCCCACACAATACCTTTCTAAGCCGGCGGGACTAATACTTCCACGCTGTATGAAAAGAAATACGGTAGAAGGAAGTTTAAATGAGGGAAGGAAATAAAATAGCTAGAGTCGGAGGAATCGTCGACACTTCGATACGCCTTCGTTTTCGGGTGCAATTTGTCGGCATTAAGACGAAAAAAGTAAACACATTCGACGTGAATGAAAAGATATGGTATTTCTTTGTAAATTACAACTTTCGCGATACAATGCAGGCGTGAACATTTAACGATATCGCACAGATCCGTTTCCGGACGGTAAACAAGCGAAACATTTTAACGTTTTGCCAGAGCTATCAATTTACGACTCTTATGCCGCAGTTTTTCTAGATCATACGAGACCAAATCCCGTATTACTTTATCTATGGTCTAGTTGCATTCGCTGCGTAAAGAAACGTTAAATGCGCATCATCCGAAAGTGATTCTCAAAGACATTCTGACACCACGTCGTGACAACATTTATTTTAGGCGATTCCAAACAAATTCCGGTATTGGTGTCACCTATTTCAGTTCTTCCTGATGCAGCGTGCGTCAACGTGAACAGTTAAACGGTAAAATCTAGGAAGCTTTTAAATACACCTTTTTGAGAAAAGTCGAATATTCGCCGAGGCCATTTCCGTATCTTTGAACGTATATATATATAAATTCAATGCCGTAATTACGGCCACTTCTAAATTATATTCCCGAGACACGATTGTAATCTCAACTGAATCGTCCCGGTCCGAGCAAATGGGGAATTAGTCGAGTCGTTCTTCAAAGACGAATGGGGCACACTTTACGGAGTAATAGCGAAGCGATATCTCTCTCGCTACAGAGGCAAGGCGCGAGAACTAATACGGACGACTCGAAATAGCTCCGGCCCTTTTAAGCCGATCGACGAGAGAGATGAGTCTCTCTCATCTGTCCCGATAGGATATCTCGTTCGTCTCGCGGAGTTAAAACCTCGGGGAAAGGATAAGTTCGATCTCTTTATACCGATAAGGTCGACTACACCGTGAAAAAAAGCGGAAGGGAGAGAAAACGCAATATAGATTGAAAAGTTGAAACTCGACGCGGGAGTTTCATCTTCTTTTCCGACAAAAAACGACTCCTTGATCAAGGGAAAATCTTTCTTCATCGACCTTTTTTTCTGGCGTTTTCGTAGAAAGGAATCTTTGAATAATCCATGCTACTCCGAGTAAGGATATCCGTAAGAAATTTTAAAGACTTTCAGATTTCATTAAACGTTCGAGTGAATATTTGTTATTGGGGCTCATTCGTGCGGATAAAGACGAAAATTGAGCAATATTTTTCGCGTGGCAAGATGATACATTTATTTTGCTTTTATTGCTGATATGTGCAATTTTACTGAAAAGAGTATCATCTCTTTATAGATATATACATATTTTTTTAATGGATAGAAACATGTGTTTGATATGCGTGAGATATATATGCTCTGAGAAAACAAGATGGTTAAAAATAGAAAGTAATACCAGTGCTAATACCGAATAATCTGAGATTTTAGTGATGAATGAACGTAAATGCAAAAAATATACGAGTTGGAGACTTCAAAACAAGTCGCGGGTATGAATATGCACGAAAACAATACTTCCATATAAGCGAAATCGGCACAAGCGAATGCAAATTTTCTGTCTGTGCACGATGCTCGTGAAGTGTGCACGGAAACTCAATGTCTTTTCCACATATATAGGGCATTAATATTCATAAATACATACTCAAGTTCGCACTTATCAACGCGAGGTGCGCTACACGAGCTCTATATACAATACAAAATCCCAAAGTCTCCATTAAATATTCCGAGTAATTATTTCATTTCGCAGAGCAGATAATTTATGACGCGAAAGGAATGATTTTGCTGAGCCGTCTTGGAAACGTGAGAGAAGTGTGCATATCCATTCCGCGTGTCAAGTACTTGTAGCAAGTACTTTTCGAGAGTCGCGTGTCACTATGGCGACCAAGTATTTTCTCGCGATTGTTGGCTTTCCCACTTCTTAACGAGGGCGATCTTCGAGAATCGCGAGTACGTAGGGTCGAATATACTGCAGGGAGTTGAAGAGGATAGAGCACGACACTCCGCTCAAGGGCACGAGAGGGTGGATCGGGGATTTTGCATAATTCTACGCTGCCCGCTCGAGGGCGAAGTGTAAGCTGTTTAGTCATTTCCATCGGCGATAAAACCGCAGAAATACACATTATTGGGTACCCGGGGAAGAAAAAACAAATCAGTATCGAAAATCTCTAAATGCGATAAAACACTAAGAGATCGCCAAATAAACTATAGTCAGAAAAGCCGGTTTCTTCTAGTTTTTAATAACAAAATAATTTCAATAATAGTTTATGAAATAACTCACGAATCATCTGCGTTACAAAGGCGATAGTTTATTCGATTATTATGGATCCAATGCTTACCTAAAACAGAAAAATACAAGTATGTTAATTATGGCATAAACTTGAATGGAATATTTATTTAATTTAATTTAATATAATTTAAGTAAATTCTACGGAATTTAAATTCTACTCAAAATCGTGAAAATTTTAAGGTTTCGAGACGAGTGTCTTTTAAAGCCTTTAAGATTACTGGAACATTCGGAAAGTGAAAACCGGTTGTTATTCGGAATAGGGTTAAACGAACAATCCTGAATACATTTAAAATCAGTAATGGACCATGAAACTCCTGGCATATTTTGACAACAGAAGAATATCTTTGAAAAGGTGGCATTTCGAAATGAGAGAACGGTGCATAGAAAGGGACAGGTCTATGGAAATGCATCTGCGCAGGCGCAATAACCGAAAACGTCTGAAAACTACAGAGATGACTCCTAGGAATCTGTACCTCGAAACGTGCTTGTATACACATGCATGCGTATATATATGCATGTATGTGTGTGTGTATTTATCTGTGCGAGGCCAAACATGAATTGGCAGGGCGCGAGTCGCAAAGGGAGCAGGTGTGCCAACATCACTCGCGTTAATCCTCCCCCGTAACGTGGGAAATGCTACACTATATACCATTGGCATATAAAATGAATATCAGGGAAGAATTGCAACGTATGTAAATGTCGATATTTAAAAAATTTATTTTGTCAGATTTCTGCAACACTGAATCTTCTCCGGAGTCTTCACTGCGCTTGTTTTTCGAATATAACGATTCTTAAAATTGAATTAAAAAAGTTATATCAAATGTAGTGATCTAAAATTACAAACAGCTCATGAATTATTCATTCTATGGTAATCTAATATGCATAATTTTATAATCCTATTATTAGAGTGAAATTTCTACAGACTAAGAAGGGCTTTATGCTGCTTAAATATTCTCCTTCGAACAGCATTGTCATCTTCACTGAACGCGGCATCTTCTTGATAATATATAGTCTCTGGTACACATGGCTGATTTTGTCATTTCTCAAGAAAGCCGTATACACGTATAATTTGAAACAAAACGATATTTTCCACAGATGATGGGATTAGTTTCGATTTGCGAGAAAAAGAGCGAGATAATATCAACAAACTTGAGAAAAACAATAAGAATTACACAAGAGATCAGGGGAACGAGAGAGACGATTAAAAGATAAAGCAGCGAAGAATGTCAAAAGGAGCCAACAATGTGAGAATGAAAAGCTAATGAAAATAAGGCGATAAAAGAAATGTGAAAGAACGCAAGAGAGACAAAACACGGAGACAGCAAATGAACGGAGGAGATGATGGAGGGGATGAAGAGAGAAGGCGAGACATCTACGGAAAGAGTAATCGAGAATATATAAAGTGACGAGCATCAAAGGATGGTAAATCTGGGTCGAATTCCACGAACCAAGTGAATGTGGGCAAGGATAAGAGAAGACTTTGAAAGACGCCTGTATAGAAACCGACCGGCACGAAAGAACGGAAATTCTCGAAAGCTGTGTTCAAGTTTTCGGCTTGTCCTGAATTTCAGCCGTCAAGTGAAGTGCAATGATTTTTACAAGAATCACCGCGCTAAAAATAAAACGTTAATAAATGGAATATTGTCATTCCGAAAATAATAATATTTTTTAAACAATATGACGGTTTCACTACGCGTTATACGTCGTTATTTTCGTTTAAATGAAGTTTTAAAACGAGTTTGCCAATGTATATTTTTAGCAACAAAATACTGAATAACAGAAAGATGGCTGTTTCGCGTTGAATGAATTTCTTTCTGTGACGGTTGTTCATTCATTATTGATAAAAATTAGGCCAAATTTACGAACCTATCGGCTTTTTTCGAAAAACCGTAAATTTTTCCAATAAACATTAAACTTTACCGAAATTGTAAAAATTATAAATTGTATCCAGCGATGAGCGTGCGAATATGACCGTCGATATTTCTTTATGTATAGTAACGTGACCTGTGTTTGACCATCCGTCCGAATTTTACAATACAATCGCGCTGAAAATTATGAATAACAATTGTGGGTACCGCTAAATGAACCCTCGTAAACGGCAATAATAAATCGTGGAAAAGCACGCTCCGTTGGCTTCCGGCCAGAGGCGTCGGTGCATTTGCAAATCCGTTTGGACGAAGTGACTTTTACGGGGTCAAAACGACCATCCGCGAGTTGAAAATCGACGATAGGTCGCGTCGTTTATCGCGTATACTCTATAGCGCCGGAAAAGAAATCCGAGACATCAAATTCGGTTACGAGTGCTGTACCTGCGAATATTGGTGACAAATCAAATGCTTGGAAGTAAAAGCGCTGCACATTATACCCAACTTCCCTGAATAATGCAGATGCCTCCATTGTGTAACGGATATATCAAACTTTGCGTAATGCTAAACAATGGCCTTAATTTTCCGCTGTTCTCCAAACTTTCCTAAGCCATACGTAGTTTGAGTACGTGGCTGGTACGTGATATTCGGTAGTCGCACCATTTATATGCATTGTTTTATGATATTGATAATTCCTATACCTCCATTGCGTGGACTTTAATATGATTTCTTTATTGTTCATGTCCATGATTACGAAACCGCCAGGACCTCTACAATTAAACATACCAACTAATAAAACCTCGCGAATGGCAAACCGATATGCTTCTAATTTCATCATCGGGATAGCCGATGTTGAATTCCGGAAATGTAGATGGCGCCACATCGCAACTTTAATTCTAATTATGCAATGAAGGTAGCTGAAGTGTTTCAGCAGGTTCCTTGGACCATTGTTACTCGATCGTCGGAGTGTAAGAGACTTCGGAAATCTTGGAGGGTTCACGGGCGTTCGTCGATGCTCGAGATGCCCGTGGTACTCGAAGTACTCGAAAATGCCCGAGATGATCGAGCTTCCATTAAACCTGAGCTAACGGCATTAGGCGGTGATAAACAGTCTGCGAATGAATGGCGATTGAGACTAAACGAACCAACTATACTCCTCTTAAAAGGAAGAAAAGAGAAGTGGAAGAGTTCGAGGGTAAAGCGTTTTTGAATAGCCGATAGGGGGATCATTTTAAGGGGTTCCTTTGGCGCTCAATAGAAATATTTATATTTTTCGGTTCATCATAATATGTCCATTTGTCCGCCTCCCATTCGCATCAGTGATCACCGAGTCGCAAAAACCCTTGGTACGTACCTTATTCACGTCCTTTGACGAGGGAACAATCGTCATGTATTTATACATTTTACCTGGGATTTTTTCCCGCCCATGGTAGAGACCGGCTTGGAAAATCGTCACCGTCGTGCGCCCTTTGTTCGCCAACGACGATTTACATAGAGAGAACGGGTTGCCGATTTCCCTAGCCTCTTGTGCTTCTCGATTTTCATTGGCACACCAAAATGGAATGCCGAGAAAAACGAATTTTTGATGCCGAATACGAAAAAGATCATAGCGCAGATTCAAAGAAACATTGACAAAGAGAGTACAACACGGTGCAGCAGATTGTCAATGTCGAAGATATAATACCATCGTGAACGGGAATAATGGTAAATGAAATGCAGCAGAGCGTAGCCGAACGTTGGGTAACGACGCAAATTTCGTGTCTGCGGCAAAGGACGATACGCGACAACAAACTTGTAGGCTAAACTCGAGTAGTCGGGAATCACGTAAAGTTGGACGGCCCACGTAAAATGAAAATTGTCCAAATTTGAGACACGTGTAAATGACAGTCAGGAACGATGCGAAATTTCTGCTTGACAAAATTACGTCTTTTCGGAAACTTTCGCGGTACAAATGCGAACTAACACATGATGGTATATTCTACAAGTAGTATATTTTCTCGTATGTGTAAATTAAAAACGCGTCGTGAATACTCGCACCTGACACTTACATTTTTTAGAATTTCATCAACATTTATGCTTTTTGTGGATAATATGTAAGCACTACTGGAATTGGAGTAAATTTGTAACTCGTTACACAAAACTACCCGTGAAAATAAAGTAGAAAAGCATCTTCACGTCTGAAGCAAGGTCGATTGTAAGAATAAACGTGTGAAATTCGCCGATCGATAAGGCGTGAGTTCACTTCCGATTTAAATTTTCTCTCGCTATAGAAACCCAAACCTCCAAAATTCCACGCAGCTTATATTGGAATTTGGAGGGTATTTAAGAATTCTTATACTCTCGTCATTATATATTTTGAATATTTCTCTTGTCTTTCTTATTTCTCGTTGTCTTTTACAGGTTTCGATTACTGTTACAATGTTTATTCCGTGAAGTGCTGTTTTACTTGCCATTTATTTTTATTATCTTTCGAGGCTGATCTCAATTTTCTGTTCCATTCCGTTAATTCTACCTTTTATTTCATACTTCTGGCACGTTCGCACTGCCTATCATATAGCTCCAGCGTGTTTAGTATTCCAAGAAGCACAGTTGCACTTGTCGAGGAATGATTCCGCTGTGTGGATCCGAAATTCCCTCGTTTACAAGTCCCCGATGTAAGGGGAGTCGTTTGCTCCTCGTTTTCTCTATTATCGCACTTGCATCTTTAAAATGTAAATTCCGAAATACAGGAAAAAGTGGAAAATCACCCAAATTTTGAAGTTTTTTAAAACAGACATATACCATTTTCTTCGTATTACGTAAAGTTCCTCATTGGTAATTTACTCGATAGTTTGATTTAACTGAATGGGAGTATAAGACGCACTTGACGTGCACTATAGGAAAGAAAAATCTAGAAGATCGCTAGTCTACGGATCATTAAATATATAACTTCAGCGTGCTCCGCGATCCAGCAGCGTGTCCCCATAGCTTCGATAGTATCGAGACATGTTACGAGATCGTTTCTTATAGTCATCAGCAACTCGAATTCCAATTAGAAATCCACGTGCACGCTAGTACACCGCGCGTAATGGACTAATCGCCTCGTGAAAAGGAGCCTGATAACGCATCTTAACGAGCCGTTGGCACGCATCAGTCAGACTTTCCTGAATTTGATTCACCACCTCCACTTAGACTTGAAGAAGGGGGACATATAATCGGCGAAAGTGCTAATAAATAATTTTCATTTTTGACCTTCAAATGAAAGAAGAAAAAAAACTAATTACTAATGTTCGTTCATCTAGGAATACGCGACATATATGGGGTTGCTTTTACGCATACGTTGGTCTGTCTCAATTACGCGTAACGACAAACCCAAACAATTTTCTGAGGCACTTAGAATCGCACCCGCGGAAAAAACGGAGGCGCGCGGACGTAAAAATTCAATTATCGCATTTTAATGAGCTCTTTGAGAAAAAAGTGGCACACGATCGGCGTTAATTAATGACTCCGCGAGATTCCAATCTTTCTACTTAGACTATTTTCTAGTACGACGGCTTCCTTCGCGTGGATCTCGTTTCGGCATCTTTTTCCCATTCTCCGTCGCGGCCTCTTGCTATTCCCTCTCGCAGCATAAAGATTGCGTCTCGCTGTTGGCAACGATGACGCGACCGCAAGTACGGAAAAAGAAGGACATACTTCGAGAGTCGCCGATGATTGTGCCGAGAAAGAGGAAGAATTTTAAGTACCTACCCCCTCCACCGAGCCAGTCCCATTTCCTTCACTTTTGCGTGTTCCCAGTTGCTTCGATTACGATAATCAACCAGTTCTTTCAGCTGAAGCAAAAAAGACAGGGGTAGAATGCCGTATAGAAAAGTTGACTCATTTATGTGTCCACGCTCGCGGTAAGTAAAATACTGCGGGGGGGGGGGGGGATTATCGACCGAGACGTAATTCTGTAATGTCCCAGTAATTGCTTGTACAGCCGGAGGCTCCGATGCAAAGAGACAAGCGCAGGAAATGCGGTGTCGAACACGAAATGAAATGATGACTATTCATACGCGATGAAGCGAAAGACCGCTTGATTCTTCACGGCGGTTTAAACGAGGCGACCTGTTTGAAGAATGGCCCGGGGACGAGTAAATCTCTTGGACATTGTTGTTCTATTAAGAATAAATAGGATCGGAATTGTGGAAATACATCGGTCAAAACCTGGTGAAATAGAATTAATGATGTGGAAAATGACCCGAATTGTAGATTTCTGCAAAAGCCGAAACAAAATATCTATACAGGTTTCTCGTCCGAACGAACAAATATCAAATCTTTATTTTGTCCGAATCGCTATAATCGTCAATTGTAATTGTATTCATCGTGCATGTGGATGTTGGCGATTCTGGCAATCCGTTTCCATCTTTATTCTAGCTTTTTTGGAAGTTGTTGCAGATCATGTTACCATTAGATTCCACAAGCACATTTAGCCACGTCTCAAGTCATTAGGAGGATTTCATGACACCCATCGCGCCATTAATGATGATTTCAAGGGCAGAATAGAGAATAGAGATTCGAGCGACTTTAATAAAGTGTACAAAACGTATCCTAACACAATGATTCGATGTAACCAATTACGACCTCCGACCCTAAAGCTAACCCCGGAGGACAAATACGAGGAAAAAGCCACAAAAAAGGACAAGGCGGCACGCGTAGCCTTTCTTTACATTCTGGAAAAAAGCTCTGTCGAGCTTAATCCAGGGATCTGCTTTCACCGACGAACCGACTCGGATCGGCCGTCGCCGAAAGCTAGAAAAGGCGAGAAATAGAGAATAGCGCCGAGAGTGGGTGCATCGAACAGGTTTCGGTATCGTTCCCACCATTCCGAAGCCTTATTGCATTTCGTGCCTGAAACCGATTCGCTTTCGTCCGCACGAATAGCAAGACCGGGGATTATCGATCCCAAGGCCTTGGGGGAAGAAGATGGGCTAGGGATCAACTTATTGCCGAAATCTTTGGAAATTCGTCTTCGAACGGACGAACTGGTCAGATGTGGGTAAGATATACTATGCGTTTTGCGGCAGTATTCGCTGCGCAAATCATCCTTGAATAAATAAAACATGAATAGAAAACGGAATTTTCTGAGACGTACCTTACATTCATATTAATATCGCCTCCTTTGCGTGCCTATGCAAAGTATTTTAAATAAATACCAGATTGTACAAACAAATACTTCGGTATCGCGTACTGGCATTACTAAAAAATGTATGTAAATTACACAGTACGGATGTTCGCTCATATACAGAGAGACGTACTCGTGGAATGGGTGTATGACGTGCAAGCATCGTCGCTGAGGGCACGTGCAGCTCCGTGAAAGGAATACGATTCCTACGTTTGCAGTCCGTTCGAAGCATTCAGCAAAATTGCGTCGGTATATCCTCTTAGAGGTTCTCATGTACTCTTCGCCCGAACTGAAAGCTCGCAGGCGAGCGTTTTCTAGAATCGAGGTCGTTGAAAATATTACCTACGCCTACAAATATTGCCTCATTACTTTACCTCTTCCGTTACCAATATATCGTATTTAAGATACAGATATGATGGTATCGACTGGCGATTGTATCACATTAAAGCTGCCATAAGAGCTGGGGTAAAAATAAATAGAATATAAAAATAAAATGACGTTTATATAACAATAGCATAAAGATCTAGATATGCTACACGTGTCTGTTTTTAAATTCTCTTCGGAAGATAAAAATCAACATTAGACGTTGGTCCGAAAACGGCTTTCCTTTTAACGCGTCCCTTTGCTCCAACGAGCCAAGATCGAAAATAGTTTTGAGATTGATGTGAGGAGGATCAAAGAGACGCGGAAATCGGTATTTTCAAACATGCCAGCTTGACGGGGCTAACTGTCGTCTGCGCGAAATCAAATGGAGAAGTAACGAAGCGCGAAGGTAGCGGATGCTGTCAAAAAACTAAGAAGACGCGTAGAATTATACCCGACACGAGGTCAATGGGGAACGACGCGTTAAGTATACTGTCAAGTATCAAAACGATCCCTATTTGCGTAAAAATAATAAAGATTGTTATTATATGAGTATTGTATAATATGCTGTTATATTTCCTCCGACAGGGAATTGCGTTCAGAAAATCAATACACGCTTCCCGTAGAATTCGTCTACTTGGAACATGCTGTAATTTTGCATAGTCCATGAACAATCTGCAATTTCAAAGTGTGAAATAAAGTGTAAAACATTTGCTCGTGTTGAGGATAGGTAGCAAGTTGAACAATGGGTGACCCGTGTAAAAGCTAAAGCTCGCTGGTAAGCAATATATAGCTAATTTGAAGCCTCGTACGAGATAGAAGCAGATGCCTGAGAAACCACCCTCCGGATGCATTTGGATTCTCCGCCTTTTACTTTTAGACATTAGTTGCCACTAATTGTAACAGTTTTACTCGCGTGATGGTTAATGTAAAATGATAATACTTATCACGAATTAGAGGCCGGTAATGTTCTTTCAGATGGTCATTAACCCAATATTTAGCTGACCAACTTTTCGACCTTAACCTTTACGAAAAAATGACGATAATATTTTCATCGTCCTAATCATCATCGTCATCATCAAAGATTTATAAGAGAAAGGAAAATGGCAAACATTCAATGAATTATTGAAAGGATCAAATCGATTGGAATGATGTTTTGGACCAGAATTTACACGATCATTGCCGGTTCTTTGCTTATACTTTTCCTTGCACCTGAGAACCACTGCACACTTAGGAGGCTTTCCCGCGGCGCGCCGCCTGTCAGTCGCGGACTATGATATTCAATGGCAAAGCTATTTGGTAAGCGCGCAATGTCGAGAGTGCCGAGAACATACCGAGTGCGGCGCTGGTTATGGGGATCTCACGTTACGTAAGTGCGAGCCGCCCTAGTGGCGCGCACATGTCAGTGCCGTATTATTTCTCGCGTTTTACGCCCTTGTGAATCGTACTGAGGTAAAACTACAGGACTTTTGTCACATTTTGTCGTTGTTTGTCACGTTAAATGCAAAGTAGGGACCTCAAAAAGCAATGCCCTCAGAAGACTGTCATAACAAGATGTTACGATGCTTTAACATCTCGTCATTAAAATTATAAACAGACGTAACAATTTATAAAGCGAAGCGTAAAACGTTAACGGTGCGAATTAAACTGACAAACGTTTTCATTTCCCAGCAGATGAAACTGCGAAATTACCTTTGCCATGTATTATGAGTTATGTCAAAATCAATCATTGAATAACGACTACCTTTTGATCGTTTGCACGAGGTTAATCGATATTCCCGTTCTTTTAAAAAATGGACTAAAAAGGGGCGTCTGCGTTTGACGCGAGTGGTGATTACACACAATACCGCGGTGATGCTGAACGCGTGACGATAGTCGGAATCAGCTGATAAAGCCAGTACTATGTCATAAGCAAAGCAGACGTGGGTTAGTTTCGATCTCACGGCGAGGCTTCGAGAGTGAAATCTGATAGCGAGACGTGAGCCTCGAGACTCCCTTTTTTGTGGACGTCTACGTAGATGTCAGATGCCTCGAAGAAGATAAAAGAGGCGCTCTCCTTTGTGTCCAGTTCGGGATTTCCAAATTAATCGAATTATTTCCCATGATTATTATGATTTGTACAATTGGTGTGAAATACGCGAAAGAGTCAATTATTGTTAAATGTTGTTCTTTTGTATATTTATCACTGTTGGGCTGCCGAGCGAAGCCAGCTCTACAATATTTCAAGCGGGTATAATCCCGTATCATGGCTGGGCTTAGCTTCGACATTCGAGACACTAAGTCTAATCCTGCACTGCTTCTCCGCTCACTTGCCCGAGGATTTCGACTGGGAATTGTCCGCGAGAAAAGATACCGCTCTCTGCCTTTGAGGGCAGATGTGAAGAGCATATGGACCAGCAACACACGGCGGAACATATACAGACATTATTACTACAAAGGAAATAACGGTCCATTAAAGATTTTATTTATCAAACATAAGAGTCGATAGAATTGAAAACAAAGTATCCTACCGTCGTTAACTCAACTTCTCGGAATTCGTCATCATCCACGTATAATGATCCGAGACTGCCCAATCTAAGGTATACGCTTACTGTTTTCTATTCCCGATCTCATTAGACTCACATTTTTCCACACGTTACACTAAATTGCTAGCGATCTTCAGTTTCGTGCCATGGTCATGAGCCAGACCAGTCTTCAAAAGCACGTGTCTGGTGATTGATGATTATGACTTTGGTCTCTGTTGCGTGATTTAAGTCAGCGTAGTATATTTTTGAAAATTATTTGTTAACCTTGCTTGTTAATAAACGACATTAATTACATTAGCTCGTCGAGATGCTCTTTGTCCGTCACATTTTTCAAATATTTTCTTAAATTTCCAAGATATAATCTGACATCAGAAATTGATAGATCGATCTTTTTACTGAGAATTCATATCACATTTACCGCATTGTTCCCTAAAATCTTTACTTTTCGTTTTGTCCCGTTCATTCCATCATCGGTTTCTTAAGATCGGTTCAACACTTCTTTGGTTGCCACAAATGCAATTCCTTGCGTGTGCATGTCAGGAGCATATCTGCGATCATATGTGCTTACCTATAATAAGACGTTGGTCCGTTTTTTAATTTTATTCTTTTTTTTTTTAATAAATTACAGGAAACGATTATTAAACCGGCAGTAAGCGAGCCGCAATTCTAGAATCACAGAGGAAGCAAATTCAGAATACAATCTAGGAAAAAGTATCTTCTTTTTTGATGGAGTAATGAGATTTCTTTACGTTTTAAACTATTTATATTAAATAATAAGCTGTAAGCAGATAAACAAATAAAAATTTAAAAATGAGCACAAAAGTCGCTGCTATAAAATTCTGCATTTAGCGCTGGAATAACTTCAAAAAGTATGATATATGACTCCCTAAACCGGTCTATGCCATTCCTGCAGATCGTAGAAGACCTTCCCCCCCCCCCAGAGGACTCGCTGAGAATTCCAAATGTTTCTTGAACGCACGAGTGATTTTTTAAAAGCCGCAATTACTTGACTGTCTATACATATATATATACGCCGCCTCTCGTTTTCCCGGGGGTAAACAATGTTCAGCCGAGCGCGCTCAAAACTGGCCGTGCCGTGGAAAATGATGTTTTGTTTCGACATCGGCTTCCTTCTGGGCCGCTGGACCTGAATCGCTTGAAAGGGAAACCAGGGATTTTACAGACCCCGCAGCAACTCAACACTGCGACGTCCGTACAAGTATATCCAGCAAGTGACGGGACTATGGAAAAAATACCCAAGCGACTAAGAAAAGAAAAGAACAGAAGAGGAGTGGAAAGGTAGAGTAGACTGCTAGGGGTTCTGAACAAAAGGAAACGAAGAGGCGGGAAACTGTGCCGAGAATTTTCCCGCAGTAAGGAGTTACGTAGGTGGGTGAACGAGCTCGCGGAGTCATTAAAACAATTACAGGAGCTCCCTCCCCCTTCTGAGGCTCCTTCTCACTCGCTACTTCTGTTTCTATCCTTCGACTCAACATTATTTTGCCGAGAGACTGTCTTCCTTCACCACTTTCGCGCCTTTTTGTTGGCAGGGGCGATACGTGCCGAAGTCGTAAAGGACGATAACCAACGTGCCGGAAAGAAAAGCTCATTAACGCCACGGAGCACTTCAAGCCGGGCGAAGTAATTGCGGAATCGGGCCGGGCGATACTATTGGCCGGTGTTGGCCTCCAACATTTCGTTAGCCGAGTTTCCTGTATCTGACGTCGTTGCGTTTCTTTTCTTCCCGCGCATGCCTGCAGTGGACTTCTGTGGAAGCTGAACTTTTCTCTCGATTTCGTATACAAGAATCAAGGTGCTCATTTTCACCTTTAACCTCGCATTTGTAATTCTGGTCTATCCTCTGGGTAACCTATAAGGCTCGGTCGTAATCTTCGTAGAAAATATTTTAATTTCAAAATAACGAAAATAGGAAAAACCCCCATTATCTCCAATTATTTTGATTACAGCCGGAACACTCTATAGCAGAAATATTCGTGAAATGCAACAGCACCAGAGAGGCGAGTCAAACAATGGAAAAACACGAAAGGAAAATAGTACTAGAGTAAATTGAAGAAAGAACGCGAAAGATATATTTGCACTGCAGAAGGGACGGCATAGAAAGCAAAGGTGAAGGAAAGCAAATGGGAAGAAGCGTCGCAATAAACCTCGTTTTCGAGGATGGATTTGTCCCATCGGGGCAAAGAGAGTCCCTCGTATTCCTCGCGCCTGGAGCGATTGGCGGGATGGCAAATATTTGCGTGCGAATTGTTCGCTGTGGAAAATGGAAAATGGAGAAAAACATGAAAATCCCCGCTAACTCGCAGACGGCTTCGAAAATTCCCTTGAAAACGGGTAAGCGGACGCCGGTTGCAAAACGAACGTGTGGACGATAAACATCGTAAACGAGACGTCGAAAAGCAGAAAAACAATCGAAATTATGGATTGGTGGTATGGTGTACGACCTCGCCTGGACTAAAATTTCACCCACGCCCGAAACTTATTTTCTTTTGACGTTCGGGCATGTAATGGAATGTGAAATATTGCTGTGTCAAAGAAAGCAATTTAAAAAAGCAATCAAAAGACGAGAATAACAATAAATATTAAAAATCGGCATCGATAATCGGTAATGGAGTATACGTGTAACAATATAATATATTCACGGCGGAACGCGCGATATGCGTCTTCTCTTCGGCTTCTCTCGACGTTCGACCTCCGGTGCGCGCCGAGGCGAATTTGCTTTATCTAACCGGTCTTCCTCTCGACTTGCATAAGGGATTAAAGTGTAGTACATTGGACCGTAATCGCGACTCAAATTGCTTGGAGAACCGCGTGCACTGTGCGCATATGCATATAAGGGCAAGAATGAGCTTCGCTCCGGAGATATACGGCTGAGAGTGATGAAGAGCGAGAGGAATAGCGGGAAGGGCATCAGGCGAGCATGAAGTCATGCGCATGAATACGTGCATATGAACTCGAGCACAAATGAGTACTTTGTACTAATGTTCAAGTTTTTGAAAGTAGGGAATTGATTTCGAAATGGACGAGGGCTAAATGGTTTAAACAGTGTAAGAATGCAGACATCCAGTGAAAAGTGTAATTTTTTCAATATACAAATAGAGAACGGTGTATTTGCATTACTGTTACATTTTTTTGTTTCAAGAGCACTCCCCTGTTAATGTCCGAAATCCATGCGAACGCACGTGTTCTAAGTACGCTCGCATTAACGTACATGTGCACATTTGCGTCTTGACGGCAGGAAATTGAATATCGACGGACGAAAGTATCCCGCGGAGAAGCCTGCCATTTCCGGATAATGGAGTTTCCGTGGAAAAGCAGACTGTTTTTGCCTGCGATGGGGACAATGCATCTTGTCCTTCTAACGGATGAAAGTGGAGCAAACGTTATCCACTTCAATGAGTCGTGCGACAAAAAATTCGGAATATTTGCTGCCAGTATAATAAAAACAGAGCTTCTTGCTTAAGGTTTATAAAAAAAAATAAAACGGATACTTTTTTAACTGCCCATCTATTATTGCAAAGCACAAACGAAATTCTACGAAATGTAAAATAAAATGAAAACTTGCTGTTAGAGAGAAAGGGAATTTATTACCAGACTGACTAATTTGATCCGGTCTCGCTGTTGCTAACAGCGAAGTTTGCAAGTAGCGTGCTGGTGTTGTATTAGAATAATTGTCGTTGTCAATCCAGGCGGCGAAAACGCGAAACAAAATATAAACAAGAAATTCAGCAGAACGACACCTCGCAATCTTGTACTGGCAATGTGCCAGCGAATAAAAAGCAAAGGCCCGATAATTAGATTCGATTTTTAACGCCCTATCATTAGTATTTCCTCCGACAGAAGACAACCTAGTTAACTTTAGACTCCATTTATTTTCGTCAAGAACACAAATTTGTACAATTACGATTCATTCTTTAGTACTCACGTAATAATACACTTTTTGAATACCAGAAGTACTTTTTCGCTAAAAAGTTTCATCTTATGTAGACTCTTGGATAATGACACCGAATCGCCCACCGTGAATATTGACGACGTTAAATTCGTGACAAACCCGCGTTACCGTTATCAGGATCGACCTCGTTCAACGACGGCATCAACAAGGGATCGGTCCATATTATTTCGTCGGTAATGGGACATCGTAACTAACTCCTTCATTTTTGAACGGACGTCCGTTTTATTTTACCATTCTACTCTGCAATAGAGCTGCACCTGGCAAGATAATTTCATCAACGGTCAAAAATGTCGACAACGAGATTCTTTGCAAAGTTAACTCTTGAGGGACGGCATCGGATCGTCGAGCAAAATTGTGCGCCCATGTAATAAGGATATTTAAACACAATTCTGGACTAAAGTAAATGCAGTAAGTATGCGCTTAATGATCCAAATCGTGATTGATTATAGGCGCCCAATCATCATTTTTGCTGGCCGCCGCCCTCGGAAGAAAAACTCACTTTGTAGACTTTTAACGACCAATGCAGCGGGGAGAAGACTGCCGAGTCGTGCCCCATCCGGATGAGATTACGATCTTAATAACTTACTTACGTTCGTACTATGCTTAATGGTAACTTGAAACCCGCGGTGCGTGCATGTAAAGCATACAGTACCCGCGAGTGCACATGCGTCGCTATTCATGCAGTTTGTAATCGAGACGCTGGATACGTTTCTCTCTTCGTTTCTTTATACTCTGTAATCTCGTCAGCGGCATTATTGAGCCAATTCCTTATCCCCGAGGAACATCTCAATTTTCTTATAAAACCGGCAGTTAAAAAATTACAAGTCTTCCACAATGCCCGCTAAATTAACCATCGATTTCCATGGCATTGCTCAAACACTACATTCCGACTATATGGACGATCGAATTCAATTTGCATAAATGATTCGGCATTATTTCTTGAAAATAATTGGATTTATCTTATGTATAATACGACATGCTCAATGCTCGTCATAATAGAATCCAGATCAATTGTTCCGTTGGTTCCAATCGATGGTGACTTTTTCTAGGAATGTCGAGTTGGAGGTTTGAAAAGAAATGTTCGGTTTCATCGAACGAGTACGACCTACTTCGAGCTTAATTGCCGTGCTTGACATGCGAATCTTTTTGAGTTTGAAGCAGTTTGGTTCACGAAGACCCAGTTCAAACAAGAACGCGAGATGAAAGCTTGAAAAATAGCATACGGCGAGTCTCTCCGGGATTTGGACAACGAAAGTTCGAGCCCTGGAGAGAATTAGAGAGTTGGACGGACCGAGTGAAAGAGAAAAGCGAAGATAGCGAATGCGCGAGGAGGCAGCGAAGGCGGAACGATAATGTCCGAAATAGGCCGTTTGACATGTGGGTTCATTGTGAGGAAGGACATTGGATCCCGAACAATGGATCCTCTGCTACACTCAGAGAAAAGATTTGTTCAAATTTAAAAAATAGTTTATTTAATCTGTTTCTTTTAAAATAAAGTAAACATTTGTTTAAGTTAAAAAGAAGTTTCT